>CAWVQR010000037.1:0-35812 GCA_963932245.1 Tachinus rufipes
AAAATTTGTTTTGAAAAATTTTAAATTTTTGATGAAATTGATATTTTTGTTTCAAGTCGGGTTACAATCCAAAGGTATATACCTTTGACATTTTTAAGTGTTTGAACAAAAAATTTGAAAGTTTTTAGAAAATTTGTTTTGAAAAATTTTAAATTTTTGATGAAAATTGATATTTTTGTTTCAAGTCGGGTTACAATCCAAAGGTATATACCTTTGACATTTTTTGTGTTTGAACCAAAAATTTGAAAGTTTTTAGAAAATTTGTTTTGAAAAATTTTAAATTTATGATAAAAATTGATATTTTTGTTTCAAGTCGGGTTACAATCCAAAGGTATATATATACCTTTGACATTTTTGTGTTTGAACAAAATTTTGAGAAAATTTGTTTTTGAATGTTTTGAAAAATTTTAAATTTTTGATGAAAATTGATATTTTTGTTTCAAGTCGGGTTACAATCCAAAGGTATATACCTTTGACATTTTTAAGTGTTTGAACAAAAAATTTGAAAGTTTTTAGAAAATTTGTTTGAAAAATTTTAAATTTTTGATGAAAATTGATATTTTTGTTTCAAGTCGGGTTACAATCCAAAGGTATATACCTTTGACATTTTAAGTGTTTGAACAAAACATTTGAAAGTTTTTAGAAAATTTGTTTTGAAAAATTTTAAATTTTTGATGAAAATTGATATTTTTGTTTCAAGTCGAGTTACAATCCAAAGGTATATACCTTTGACATTTTTGTGTTTGAACAAAAATTTTGAGAAAATTTGTTTTTGAATGTTTTGAAAAATTTAAAATTTTTGATGAAAATTGATATTTTGTTTCAAGTCGGGTTACAATCCAAAGGTATATACCTTTGACATTTTTAAGTGTTTGAACAAAAAATTTGAAAGTTTTTAGAAAATTTGTTTTGAAAAATTTTAAATTTTTGATGAAAATTGATATTTTTGTTTCAAGTCGGGTTACAATCCAAAGGTATATACCTTTGACATTTTTTGTGTTTGAACCAAAAATTTGAAAGTTTTTAGAAAATTTGTTTTGAAAAATTTTAAATTTATGATAAAAATTGATATTTTTGTTTCAAGTCGGGTTACAATCCAAAGGTATATATATACCTTTGACATTTTTGTGTTTGAACAAAAATTTTTGAGAAAATTTGTTTTTGAATGTTTTGAAAAATTTTAAATTTTTGATGAAAATTGATATTTTTGTTTCAAGTCGGGTTACAATCCAAAGGTATATACCTTTGACATTTTTAAGTGTTTGAACAAAAAATTTGAAAGTTTTTAGAAAATTTGTTTTGAAAAATTTTAAATTTTTGATGAAAATTGATATTTTGTTTCAAGTCGGGTTACAATCCAAAGGTATATACCTTTGACATTTTAAGTGTTTGAACAAAAAATTTGAAAGTTTTTAGAAAATTTGTTTTGAAAAATTTTAAATTTTTGATGAAAATTGATATTTTTGTTTCAAGTCGGGATACAATCCAAAGGTATATATACCTTTGACATTTTTGTGTTTGAACAAAAATTTTGAGAAAATTTGTTTTTGAATGTTTTGAAAAATTTTAAATTTTTGATGAAAATTGATATTTTTGTTTCAAGTCGGGTTACAATCCAAAGGTATATACCTTTGACATTTTTAAGTGTTTGAACAAAAAATTTGAAAGTTTTTAGAAAATTTGTTTTGAAAAATTTTAAATTTTTGATGAAAATTGATATTTTTGTTTCAAGTCGGGTTACAATCCAAAGGTATATACCTTTGACATTTTTAAGTGTTTGAACAAAACATTTGAAAGTTTTTAGAAAATTTGTTTTGAAAAATTTTAAATTTTTGATGAAAATTGATATTTTTGTTTCAAGTCGGGTTACAATCCAAAGGTATATACCTTTGACATTTTTAAGTGTTTGAACAAAAAATTTGAAAGTTTTTAGAAAAATTGTTTTGAAAAATTTTAAATTTTTGATGAAAATTGATATTTTTGTTTCAAGTCGGGTTACAATCCAAAGGTATATACCTTTGACATTTTTAAGTGTTTGAACAAAAAATTTGAAAGTTTTTAGAAAAATTTGTTTTGAAAAATTTTAAATTTTTGATGAAAATTGATATTTTTGTTTCAAGTCGGGTTACAATCCAAAGGTATATACCTTTGACATTTTTAAGTGTTTGAACAAAAAATTTGAAAGTTTTTAGAAATTTGTTTTGAAAAATTTTTAAATTTTTGATGAAAATTGATATTTTTGTTTCAAGTCGGGTTACAATCCAAAGGTATATACCTTTGACATTTTTAAGTGTTTGAACAAAAAATTTGAAAGTTTTTAGAAAAATTGTTTTGAAAAATTTTAAATTTTTGATGAAATTGATATTTTTGTTTCAAGTCGGGTTACAATCCAAAGGTATATACCTTTGACATTTTTAAGTGTTTGAACAAAAAATTTGAAAGTTTTTAGAAAATTTGTTTTGAAAAATTTTAAATTTTTGATGAAAATTGATATTTTTGTTTCAAGTCGGGTTACAATCCAAAGGTATATACCTTTGACATTTTTAAGTGTTTGAACAAAAAATTTGAAAGTTTTTAGAAAATTTGTTTTGAAAAATTTTAAATTTTTGATGAAAATTGATATTTTTGTTTCAAGTCGGGTTACAATCCAAAGGTATATATACCTTTGACATTTTTGTGTTTGAACAAAAATTTTGAGAAAATTTGTTTTTGAATGTTTTGAAAAATTTTAAATTTTTGATGAAAATTGATATTTTTGTTTCAAGTCGGGTTACAATCCAAAGGTATATACCTTTGACATTTTTAAGTGTTTGAACAAAAAATTTGAAAGTTTTTAGAAAATTTGTTTTGAAAAATTTTAAATTTTTGATGAAAATTGATATTTTTGTTTCAAGTCGGGTTACAATCCAAAGGTATATACCTTTGACATTTTTAAGTGTTTGAACAAAAAATTTGAAAGTTTTTAGAAAATTTGTTTTGAAAAATTTTAAATTTTTGATGAAAATTGATATTTTTGTTTCAAGTCGGGTTACAATCCAAAGGTATATACCTTTGACATTTTTAAGTGTTTGAACAAAAAATTTGAAAGTTTTAGAAAAATTGTTTTGAAAAATTTTAAATTTTTGATGAAAATTGATATTTTTGTTTCAAGTCGGGTTACAATCCAAAGGTATATACCTTTGACATTTTTAAGTGTTTGAACAAAAAATTTGAAAGTTTTTAGAAAATTTGTTTTGAAAAATTTTAAATTTTTGATGAAAATTGATATTTTTGTTTCAAGTCGGGTTACAATCCAAAGGTATATACCTTTGACATTTTTAAGTGTTTGAACAAAAAATTTGAAAGTTTTTAGAAAAATTGTTTTGAAAAATTTTTAAATTTTTGATGAAAATTGATATTTTTGTTTCAAGTCGGGTTACAATCCAAAGGTATATACCTTTGACATTTTTAAGTGTTTGAACAAAAAATTTGAAAGTTTTTTAGAAAAATTGTTTTGAAAAATTTTAAATTTTTGATGAAAATTGATATTTTTGTTTCAAGTCGGGTTACAATCCAAAGGTATATACCTTTGACATTTTTAAGTGTTTGAACAAAAAATTTGAAAGTTTTTAGAAAATTTGTTTTGAAAAATTTAAATTATTGATGAAAATTGATATTTTTGTTTCAAGTCGGGTTACAATCAAAGGTATATTACCTTTGACATTTTTGTGTTTGAACAAAAATTTTGAGAAAATTTGTTTTTGAATGTTTTGAAAATTTTAAATTTTTGATGAAAATTGATATTTTTGTTTCAAGTCGGGTTACAATCCAAAGGTATATACCTTTGACATTTTTAAGTGTTTGAACAAAAAATTTGAAAGTTTTTAGAAAATTTGTTTTGAAAAATTTTAAATTTTTGATGAAAATTGATATTTTTGTTTCAAGTCGGGTTACAATCCAAAGGTATATACCTTTGACATTTTTAAGTGTTTGAACAAAAAATTTGAAAGTTTTTAGAAAATTTGTTTTGAAAATTTTAAATTTTTGATGAAAATTGATATTTTTGTTTCAAGTCGGGTTACAATCCAAAGGTATATATATACCTTTGACATTTTTGTGTTTGAACAAAAATTTTGAGAAAATTTGTTTTTGAATGTTTTGAAAATTTTAAATTTTTGATGAAAATTGATATTTTTGTTTCAAGTCGGGTTACAATCCAAAGGTATATACCTTTGACATTTTTAAGTGTTTGAACAAAAAATTTGAAAGTTTTTAGAAAATTTGTTTTGAAAATTTTAAATTTTGATGAAAATTGATATTTTTGTTTCAAGTCGGGTTACAATCCAAAGGTATATACCTTTGACATTTTTAAGTGTTTGAACAAAAAATTTGAAAGTTTTTAGAAAATTTGTTTTGAAAAATTTTAAATTTTTGATGAAAATTGATATTTTGTTTCAAGTCGGGTTACAATCCAAAGGTATACCTTTGACATTTTTGTGTTTGAACAAAAAAGTTGAAAGTTTTTAGAAAATTTGTTTGAAAAATTTTAAATTTTTGATGAAAATTGATATTTTTGTTTCAAGTCGGGTTACAATCCAAAGGTATATACCTTTGACATTTTTAAGTGTTTGAACAAAAAATATGAAAGTTTTTAGAAAATTTGTTTTGAAAAATTTTAAATTTTTGATGAAAATTGATATTTTTGTTTCAAGTCGGGTTACAATCCAAAGGTATATACCTTTGACATTTTTAAGTGTTTGAACAAAAAATTTGAAAGTTTTTAGAAAATTTGTTTTGAAAAATTTTAAATTTTGATGAAAATTGATATTTTTGTTTCAAGTCGGGTTACAATCCAAAGGTATATACCTTTGACATTTTTTGTGTTTGAACCAAAAATTTGAAAGTTTTTAGAAAATTTGTTTTGAAAAATTTTAAATTTTTGATGAAAAATGATATTTTTGTTTCAAGTCGGGTTACAATCCAAAGGTATACCTTTGACATTTTAAGTGTTTGAACAAAAAATTTGAAAGTTTTTAGAAAATTTGTTTTGAAAAATTTTAAATTTTTGATGAAAATTGATATTTTTGTTTCAAGTCGGGTTACATCCAAAGGTATATACCTTTGACATTTTTAAGTGTTTGAACAAAAAATTTGAAAGTTTTTAGAAAATTTGTTTTGAAAAATTTTAAATTTTTGATGAAAATTGATATTTTTGTTTCAAGTCGGGTTACAATCCAAAGGTATATACCTTTGACATTTTTAAGTGTTTGAACAAAAAATTTGAAAGTTTTTAGAAAATTTGTTTTGAAAAATTTTAAATTTTTGATGAAAATTGATATTTTTGTTTCAAGTCGGGTTACAATCCAAAGGTATATACCTTTGACATTTTTAAGTGTTTGAACAAAAAATTTGAAAGTTTTTAGAAAATTTGTTTTGAAAAATTTTAAATTTTTGATGAAAATTGATATTTTTGTTTCAAGTCGGGATACAATCCAAAGGTATATATACCTTTGACATTTTTGTGTTTGAACAAAAATTTTGAGAAAATTTGTTTTTGAATGTTTTGAAAAATTTTAAATTTTTGATGAAAATTGATATTTTTGTTTCAAGTCGGGTTACAATCCAAAGGTATATACCTTTGACATTTTTAAGTGTTTGAACAAAAAATTTGAAAGTTTTTAGAAAATTTGTTTTGAAAAATTTTAAATTTTTGATGAAAATTGATATTTTTGTTTCAAGTCGGGTTACAATCCAAAGGTATATACCTTTGACATTTTTAAGTGTTTGAACAAAACATTTGAAAGTTTTTAGAAAATTTGTTTTGAAAAATTTTAAATTTTTGATGAAAATTGATATTTTTGTTTCAAGTCGGGTTACAATCCAAAGGTATATACCTTTGACATTTTTAAGTGTTTGAACAAAAAATTTGAAAGTTTTTAGAAAAATTGTTTTGAAAAATTTTAAATTTTTGATGAAAATTGATATTTTTGTTTCAAGTCGGGTTACAATCCAAAGGTATATACCTTTGACATTTTTAAGTGTTTGAACAAAAAATTTGAAAGTTTTTAGAAAATTTGTTTTGAAAAATTTTAAATTTTTGATGAAAATTGATATTTTTGTTTCAAGTCGGGTTACAATCCAAAGGTATATACCTTTGACATTTTTAAGTGTTTGAACAAAAAATTTGAAAGTTTTTAGAAAATTTGTTTTGAAAAATTTTAAATTTTTGATGAAAATTGATATTTTTGTTTCAAGTCGGGTTACAATCCAAAGGTATATACCTTTGACATTTTTAAGTGTTTGAACAAAAAATTTGAAAGTTTTTAGAAAAATTGTTTTGAAAAATTTTAAATTTTTGATGAAAATTGATATTTTTGTTTCAAGTCGGGTTACAATCCAAAGGTATATACCTTTGACATTTTTAAGTGTTTGAACAAAAAATTTGAAAGTTTTTAGAAAATTTGTTTTGAAAAATTTTAAATTTTTGATGAAAATTGATATTTTTGTTTCAAGTCGGGTTACAATCCAAAGGTATATACCTTTGACATTTTTAAGTGTTTGAACAAAAAATTTGAAAGTTTTTAGAAAATTTGTTTTGAAAAATTTTAAATTTTTGATGAAAATTGATATTTTTGTTTCAAGTCGGGTTACAATCCAAAGGTATATATACCTTTGACATTTTTGTGTTTGAACAAAAATTTTGAGAAAATTTGTTTTTGAATGTTTTGAAAAATTTTAAATTTTTGATGAAAATTGATATTTTTGTTTCAAGTCGGGTTACAATCCAAAGGTATATACCTTTGACATTTTTAAGTGTTTGAACAAAAAATTTGAAAGTTTTTAGAAAATTTGTTTTGAAAAATTTTAAATTTTTGATGAAAATTGATATTTTTGTTTCAAGTCGGGTTACAATCCAAAGGTATATACCTTTGACATTTTTAAGTGTTTGAACAAAAAATTTGAAAGTTTTTAGAAAATTTGTTTTGAAAAATTTTAAATTTTTGATGAAAATTGATATTTTTGTTTCAAGTCGGGTTACAATCCAAAGGTATACCTTTGACATTTTTGTGTTTGAACAAAAAAGTTGAAAGTTTTTAGAAAATTTGTTTTGAAAAATTTTAAATTTTTGATGAAAATTGATATTTTTGTTTCAAGTCGGGTTACAATCCAAAGGTATATACCTTTGACATTTTTAAGTGTTTGAACAAAAAATATGAAAGTTTTTAGAAAATTTGTTTTGAAAAATTTTAAATTTTTGATGAAAATTGATATTTTTGTTTCAAGTCGGGTTACAATCCAAAGGTATATACCTTTGACATTTTTAAGTGTTTGAACAAAAAATTTGAAAGTTTTTAGAAAATTTGTTTTGAAAAATTTTAAATTTTTGATGAAAATTGATATTTTTGTTTCAAGTCGGGTTACAATCCAAAGGTATATACCTTTGACATTTTTTGTGTTTGAACCAAAAATTTGAAAGTTTTTAGAAAATTTGTTTTGAAAAATTTTAAATTTTTGATGAAAATTGATATTTTTGTTTCAAGTCGGGTTACAATCCAAAGGTATACCTTTGACATTTTTAAGTGTTTGAACAAAAAATTTGAAAGTTTTTAGAAAATTTGTTTTGAAAAATTTTAAATTTTTGATGAAAATTGATATTTTTGTTTCAAGTCGGGTTACAATCCAAAGGTATATACCTTTGACATTTTTAAGTGTTTGAACAAAAAATTTGAAAGTTTTTAGAAAATTTGTTTTGAAAAATTTTAAATTTTTGATGAAAATTGATATTTTTGTTTCAAGTCGGGTTACAATCCAAAGGTATATACCTTTGACATTTTTTGTGTTTGAACCAAAAATTTGAAAGTTTTTAGAAAATTTGTTTTGAAAAATTTTAAATTTTTGATGAAAATTGATATTTTTGTTTCAAGTCGGGTTACAATCCAAAGGTATACCTTTGACATTTTTAAGTGTTTGAACAAAAAATTTGAAAGTTTTTAGAAAATTTGTTTTGAAAAATTTTAAATTTTTGATGAAAATTGATATTTTTGTTTCAAGTCGGGTTACAATCCAAAGGTATATACCTTTGACATTTTTAAGTGTTTGAACAAAAAATTTGAAAGTTTTTAGAAAATTTGTTTTGAAAAATTTTAAATTTTTGATGAAAATTGATATTTTTGTTTCAAGTCGGGTTACAATCCAAAGGTATATACCTTTGACATTTTTTGTGTTTGAACCAAAAATTTGAAAGTTTTTAGAAAATTTGTTTTGAAAAATTTTAAATTTTTGATGAAAATTGATATTTTTGTTTCAAGTCGGGTTACAATCCAAAGGTATACCTTTGACATTTTTGTGTTTGAACAAAAAAGTTGAAAGTTTTTAGAAAATTTGTTTTTGAAAAATTTTAAATTTTTGATGAAAATTGATATTTTTGTTTCAAGTCGGGTTACAATCCAAAGGTATATACCTTTGACATTTTTAAGTGTTTGAACAAAAAATATGAAAGTTTTTAGAAAATTTGTTTTGAAAAATTTTAAATTTTTGATGAAAATTGATATTTTTGTTTCAAGTCGGGTTACAATCCAAAGGTATATACCTTTGACATTTTTAAGTGTTTGAACAAAAAATTTGAAAGTTTTTAGAAAATTTGTTTTGAAAAATTTTAAATTTTTGATGAAAATTGATATTTTTGTTTCAAGTCGGGTTACAATCCAAAGGTATATACCTTTGACATTTTTTGTGTTTGAACCAAAAATTTGAAAGTTTTTAGAAAATTTGTTTTGAAAAATTTTAAATTTTTGATGAAAATTGATATTTTTGTTTCAAGTCGGGTTACAATCCAAAGGTATACCTTTGACATTTTTAAGTGTTTGAACAAAAAATTTGAAAGTTTTTAGAAAATTTGTTTTGAAAAATTTTAAATTTTTGATGAAAATTGATATTTTTGTTTCAAGTCGGGTTACAATCCAAAGGTATATACCTTTGACATTTTTAAGTGTTTGAACAAAAAATTTGAAAGTTTTTAGAAAATTTGTTTTGAAAAATTTTAAATTTTTGATGAAAATTGATATTTTTGTTTCAAGTCGGGTTACAATCCAAAGGTATATACCTTTGACATTTTTTGTGTTTGAACCAAAAATTTGAAAGTTTTTAGAAAATTTGTTTTGAAAAATTTTAAATTTTTGATATTTTTGTTTCAAGTCGGGTTACAATCCAAAGGTATATACCTTTGACATTTTTGTGTTTGAACAAAAATTTTGAGAAAATTTGTTTTTGAATGTTTTGAAAAATTTTAAATTTTTGATGAAAATTGATATTTTTGTTTCAAGTCGGGTTACAATCCAAAGGTATATACCTTTGACATTTTTAAGTGTTTGAACAAAAAATTTGAAAGTTTTTAGAAAAATTGTTTTGAAAAATTTTAAATTTTTGATGAAAATTGATATTTTTGTTTCAAGTCGGGTTACAATCCAAAGGTATATACCTTTGACATTTTTAAGTGTTTGAACAAAAAATTTGAAAGTTTTTAGAAAATTTGTTTTGAAAAATTTTAAATTTTTGATGAAAATTGATATTTTTGTTTCAAGTCGGGTTACAATCCAAAGGTATATACCTTTGACATTTTTAAGTGTTTGAACAAAAAATTTGAAAGTTTTTAGAAAAATTGTTTTGAAAAATTTTAAATTTTTGATGAAAATTGATATTTTTGTTTCAAGTCGGGTTACAATCCAAAGGTATATACCTTTGACATTTTTAAGTGTTTGAACAAAAAATTTGAAAGTTTTTAGAAAAATTGTTTTGAAAAATTTTAAATTTTTGATGAAAATTGATATTTTTGTTTCAAGTCGGGTTACAATCCAAAGGTATATACCTTTGACATTTTTAAGTGTTTGAACAAAAAATTTGAAAGTTTTTAGAAAATTTGTTTTGAAAAATTTTAAATTATTGATGAAAATTGATATTTTTGTTTCAAGTCGGGTTACAATCCAAAGGTATATTACCTTTGACATTTTTGTGTTTGAACAAAAATTTTGAGAAAATTTGTTTTTGAATGTTTTGAAAAATTTTAAATTTTTGATGAAAATTGATATTTTTGTTTCAAGTCGGGTTACAATCCAAAGGTATATACCTTTGACATTTTTAAGTGTTTGAACAAAAAATTTGAAAGTTTTTAGAAAATTTGTTTTGAAAAATTTTAAATTTTTGATGAAAATTGATATTTTTGTTTCAAGTCGGGTTACAATCCAAAGGTATATACCTTTGACATTTTTAAGTGTTTGAACAAAAAATTTGAAAGTTTTTAGAAAATTTGTTTTGAAAAATTTTAAATTTTTGATGAAAATTGATATTTTTGTTTCAAGTCGGGTTACAATCCAAAGGTATATATATACCTTTGACATTTTTGTGTTTGAACAAAAATTTTGAGAAAATTTGTTTTTGAATGTTTTGAAAAATTTTAAATTTTTGATGAAAATTGATATTTTTGTTTCAAGTCGGGTTACAATCCAAAGGTATATACCTTTGACATTTTTAAGTGTTTGAACAAAAAATTTGAAAGTTTTTAGAAAATTTGTTTTGAAAAATTTTAAATTTTTGATGAAAATTGATATTTTTGTTTCAAGTCGGGTTACAATCCAAAGGTATATACCTTTGACATTTTTAAGTGTTTGAACAAAAAATTTGAAAGTTTTTAGAAAATTTGTTTTGAAAAATTTTAAATTTTTGATGAAAATTGATATTTTTGTTTCAAGTCGGGTTACAATCCAAAGGTATACCTTTGACATTTTTGTGTTTGAACAAAAAAGTTGAAAGTTTTTAGAAAATTTGTTTTGAAAAATTTTAAATTTTTGATGAAAATTGATATTTTTGTTTCAAGTCGGGTTACAATCCAAAGGTATATACCTTTGACATTTTTAAGTGTTTGAACAAAAAATATGAAAGTTTTTAGAAAATTTGTTTTGAAAAATTTTAAATTTTTGATGAAAATTGATATTTTTGTTTCAAGTCGGGTTACAATCCAAAGGTATATACCTTTGACATTTTTAAGTGTTTGAACAAAAAATTTGAAAGTTTTTAGAAAATTTGTTTTGAAAAATTTTAAATTTTTGATGAAAATTGATATTTTTGTTTCAAGTCGGGTTACAATCCAAAGGTATATACCTTTGACATTTTTTGTGTTTGAACCAAAAATTTGAAAGTTTTTAGAAAATTTGTTTTGAAAAATTTTAAATTTTTGATGAAAATTGATATTTTTGTTTCAAGTCGGGTTACAATCCAAAGGTATACCTTTGACATTTTTAAGTGTTTGAACAAAAAATTTGAAAGTTTTTAGAAAATTTGTTTTGAAAAATTTTAAATTTTTGATGAAAATTGATATTTTTGTTTCAAGTCGGGTTACAATCCAAAGGTATATACCTTTGACATTTTTAAGTGTTTGAACAAAAAATTTGAAAGTTTTTAGAAAATTTGTTTTGAAAAATTTTAAATTTTTGATGAAAATTGATATTTTTGTTTCAAGTCGGGTTACAATCCAAAGGTATATACCTTTGACATTTTTTGTGTTTGAACCAAAAATTTGAAAGTTTTTAGAAAATTTGTTTTGAAAAATTTTAAATTTTTGATGAAAATTGATATTTTTGTTTCAAGTCGGGTTACAATCCAAAGGTATACCTTTGACATTTTTGTGTTTGAACAAAAAAGTTGAAAGTTTTTAGAAAATTTGTTTTGAAAAATTTTAAATTTTTGATGAAAATTGATATTTTTGTTTCAAGTCGGGTTACAATCCAAAGGTATATACCTTTGACATTTTTAAGTGTTTGAACAAAAAATATGAAAGTTTTTAGAAAATTTGTTTTGAAAAATTTTAAATTTTTGATGAAAATTGATATTTTTGTTTCAAGTCGGGTTACAATCCAAAGGTATATACCTTTGACATTTTTAAGTGTTTGAACAAAAAATTTGAAAGTTTTTAGAAAATTTGTTTTGAAAAATTTTAAATTTTTGATGAAAATTGATATTTTTGTTTCAAGTCGGGTTACAATCCAAAGGTATATACCTTTGACATTTTTTGTGTTTGAACCAAAAATTTGAAAGTTTTTAGAAAATTTGTTTTGAAAAATTTTAAATTTTTGATGAAAATTGATATTTTTGTTTCAAGTCGGGTTACAATCCAAAGGTATACCTTTGACATTTTTAAGTGTTTGAACAAAAAATTTGAAAGTTTTTAGAAAATTTGTTTTGAAAAATTTTAAATTTTTGATGAAAATTGATATTTTTGTTTCAAGTCGGGTTACAATCCAAAGGTATATACCTTTGACATTTTTAAGTGTTTGAACAAAAAATTTGAAAGTTTTTAGAAAATTTGTTTTGAAAAATTTTAAATTTTTGATGAAAATTGATATTTTTGTTTCAAGTCGGGTTACAATCCAAAGGTATATACCTTTGACATTTTTTGTGTTTGAACCAAAAATTTGAAAGTTTTTAGAAAATTTGTTTTGAAAAATTTTAAATTTTTGATATTTTTGTTTCAAGTCGGGTTACAATCCAAAGGTATATACCTTTGACATTTTTGTGTTTGAACAAAAATTTTGAGAAAATTTGTTTTTGAATGTTTTGAAAAATTTTAAATTTTTGATGAAAATTGATATTTTTGTTTCAAGTCGGGTTACAATCCAAAGGTATATACCTTTGACATTTTTAAGTGTTTGAACAAAAAATTTGAAAGTTTTTAGAAAATTTGTTTTGAAAAATTTTAAATTTTTGATGAAAATTGATATTTTTGTTTCAAGTCGGGTTACAATCCAAAGGTATATACCTTTGACATTTTTTGTGTTTGAACCAAAAATTTGAAAGTTTTTAGAAAATTTGTTTTGAAAAATTTTAAATTTTTGATAAAAATTGATATTTTTGTTTCAAGTCGGGTTACAATCCAAAGGTATATATATACCTTTGACATTTTTGTGTTTGAACAAAAATTTTGAGAAAATTTGTTTTTGAATGTTTTGAAAAATTTTAAATTTTTGATGAAAATTGATATTTTTGTTTCAAGTCGGGTTACAATCCAAAGGTATATACCTTTGACATTTTTAAGTGTTTGAACAAAAAATTTGAAAGTTTTTAGAAAATTTGTTTTGAAAAATTTTAAATTTTTGATGAAAATTGATATTTTTGTTTCAAGTCGGGTTACAATCCAAAGGTATATACCTTTGACATTTTTAAGTGTTTGAACAAAAAATTTGAAAGTTTTTAGAAAATTTGTTTTGAAAAATTTTAAATTTTTGATGAAAATTGATATTTTTGTTTCAAGTCGGGTTACAATCCAAAGGTATATACCTTTGACATTTTTTGTGTTTGAACCAAAAATTTGAAAGTTTTTAGAAAATTTGTTTTGAAAAATTTTAAATTTTTGATAAAAATTGATATTTTTGTTTCAAGTCGGGTTACAATCCAAAGGTATATACCTTTGACACTTTTGTGTTTGAACAAAAATTTTGAGAAAATTTGTTTTTGAATGTTTTGAAAAATTTTAAATTTTTGATGAAAATTAATATTTTTGTTTCAAGTCGGGTTACAATCCAAAGGTATATACCTTTGACATTTTTAAGTGTTTGAACAAAAAATTTGAAAGTTTTTAGAAAATTTGTTTTGAAAAATTTTAAATTTTTGATGAAAATTGATATTTTTGTTTCAAGTCGGGTTACAATCCAAAGGTATATACCTTTGACATTTTTTGTGTTTGAACCAAAAATTTGAAAGTTTTTAGAAAATTTGTTTTGAAAAATTTTAAATTTTTGATAAAAATTGATATTTTTGTTTCAAGTCGGGTTACAATCCAAAGGTATATACCTTTGACATTTTTAAGTGTTTGAACAAAAAATTTGAAAGTTTTTAGAAAATTTGTTTTGAAAAATTTTAAATTTTTGATGAAAATTGATATTTTTGTTTCAAGTCGGGTTACAATCCAAAGGTATATACCTTTGACATTTTTAAGTGTTTGAACAAAAAATTTGAAAGTTTTTAGAAAATTTGTTTCGAAAAATTTTAAATTTTTGATGAAAATTGATATTTTTGTTTCAAGTCGGGTTACAATCCAAAGGTATATACCTTTGACATTTTTAAGTGTTTGAACAAAAAATTTGAAAGTTTTTAGAAAATTTGTTTTGAAAAATTTTAAATTTTTGATGAAAATTGATATTTTTGTTTCAAGTCGGGTTACAATCCAAAGGTATATACAACAATAACAAAAAATTTGAAAGTTTTTAGAAAATTTGTTTTGAAAAATTTTAAATTTTTGATGAAAATTGATATTTTTGTTTCAAGTCGGGTTACAATCCAAAGGTATATACCTTTGACATTTTTAAGTGTTTGAACAAAAAATTTGAAAGTTTTTAGAAAATTTGTTTTGAAAAATTTTAAATTTTTGATGAAAATTGATATTTTTGTTTCAAGTCGGGTTACAATCCAAAGGTATATACCTTTGACATTTTTAAGTGTTTGAACAAAAAATTTGAAAGTTTTTAGAAAATTTGTTTTGAAAAATTTTAAATTTTTGATGAAAATTGATATTTTTGTTTCAAGTCGGGTTACAATCCAAAGGTATATACCTTTGACATTTTTAAGTGTTTGAACAAAAAATTTGAAAGTTTTTAGAAAATTTGTTTTGAAAAATTTTAAATTTTTGATGAAAATATATATTTTTGTTTCAAGTCGGGTTACAATCCAAAGGTATATACCTTTGACATTTTTAAGTGTTTGAACAAAAAATTTGAAAGTTTTTAGAAAATTTGTATTGAAAAATTTTAAATTTTTGATAAAAATTGATATTTTTGTTTCAAGTCGGGTTACAATCCAAAGGTATATACCTTTGACATTTTTAAGTGTTTGAACAAAAAATTTGAAAGTTTTTAGAAAATTTGTTTTGAAAAATTTTAAATTTTTGATGAAAATTGATATTTTTGTTTCAAGTCGGGTTACAATCCAAAGGTATATACAACAATAACAAAAAATTTGAAAGTTTTTAGAAAATTTGTTTTGAAAAATTTTAAATTTTTGATGAAAATTGATATTTTTGTTTCAAGTCGGGTTACAATCCAAAGGTATATACCTTTGACATTTTTAAGTGTTTGAACAAAAAATTTGAAAGTTTTTAGAAAATTTGTTTTGAAAAATTTTAAATTTTTGATGAAAATTGATATTTTTGTTTCAAGTCGGGTTACAATCCAAAGGTATATACCTTTGACATTTTTAAGTGTTTGAACAAAAAATTTGAAAGTTTTTAGAAAATTTGTATTGAAAAATTTTAAATTTTTGATAAAAATTGATATTTTTGTTTCAAGTCGGGTTACAATCCAAAGGTATATACAACAATAACAAAAAATTTGAAAGTTTTTAGAAAATTTGTTTTGAAAAAATTTAAATTTTTGATGAAAATTGATATTTTTGTTTCAAGTCGGGTTACAATCCAAAGGTATATACCTTTGACATTTTTAAGTGTTTGAACAAAAAATTTGAAAGTTTTTAGAAAATTTGTTTTGAAAAATTTTAAATTTTTGATGAAAATTGATATTTTTGTTTCAAGTCGGGTTACAATCCAAAGGTATATACCTTTGACATTTTTGTGTTTGAACAAAAATTTTGAGAAAATTTGTTTTTGAATGTTTTGAAAATTTTTAAATTTTTGATGAAAATTGATATTTTTGTTTCAAGTCGGGTTACAATCCAAAGGTATATACCTTTGACATTTTTAAGTGTTTGAACAAAAAATTTGAAAGTTTTTAGAAAATTTGTTTTGAAAAATTTTAAATTTTTGATGAAAATTGATATTTTTGTTTCAAGTCGGGTTACAATCCAAAGGTATATACCTTTGACATTTTTGTGTTTGAACAAAAATTTTGAGAAAATTTGTTTTTGAATGTTTTGAAAAATTTTAAATTTTTGATGAAAATTGATATTTTTGTTTCAAGTCGGGTTACAATCCAAAGGTATATACCTTTGACATTTTTAAGTGTTTGAACAAAAAATTTGAAAGTTTTTAGAAAATTTGTTTTGAAAAATTTTAAATTTTTGATGAAAATATATATTTTTGTTTCAAGTCGGGTTACAATCCAAAGGTATATACCTTTGACATTTTTGTGTTTGAACAAAAATTTTGAGAAAATTTGTTTTTGAATGTTTTGAAAAATTTTAAATTTTTGATGAAAATTGATATTTTTGTTTCAAGTCGGGTTACAATCCAAAGGTATATACCTTTGACATTTTTAAGTGTTTGAACAAAAAATTTGAAAGTTTTTAGAAAATTTGTTTTGAAAAATTTTAAATTTTTGATGAAAATTGATATTTTTGTTTCAAGTCGGGTTACAATCCAAAGGTATATACCTTTGACATTTTTAAGTGTTTGAACAAAAAATTTGAAAGTTTTTAGAAAATTTGTTTTGAAAAATTTTAAATTTTTGATGAAAATTGATATTTTTGTTTCAAGTCGGGTTACAATCCAAAGGTATATACCTTTGACATTTTTAAGTGTTTGAACAAAAAATTTGAAAGTTTTTAGAAAATTTGTTTTGAAAAATTTTAAATTTTTGATGAAAATTGATATTTTTGTTTCAAGTCGGGTTACAATCCAAAGGTATATACCTTTGACATTTTTAAGTGTTTGAACAAAAAATTTGAAAGTTTTTAGAAAATTTGTTTTGAAAAATTTTAAATTTTTGATGAAAATTGATATTTTTGTTTCAAGTCGGGTTACAATCCAAAGGTATATACCTTTGACATTTTTAAGTGTTTGAACAAAAAATTTGAAAGTTTTTAGAAAATTTGTTTTGAAAAATTTTAAATTTTTGATGAAAATTGATATTTTTGTTTCAAGTCGGGTTACAATCCAAAGGTATATACCTTTGACATTTTTAAGTGTTTGAACAAAAAATTTGAAAGTTTTTAGAAAATTTGTTTTGAAAAATTTTAAATTTTTGATGAAAATTGATATTTTTGTTTCAAGTCGGGTTACAATCCAAAGGTATATACCTTTGACATTTTTAAGTGTTTGAACAAAAAATTTGAAAGTTTTTAGAAAATTTGTTTTGAAAAATTTTAAATTTTTGATGAAAATTGATATTTTTGTTTCAAGTCGGGTTACAATCCAAAGGTATATACCTTTGACATTTTTAAGTGTTTGAACAAAAAATTTGAAAGTTTTTAGAAAATTTGTTTTGAAAAATTTTAAATTTTTGATGAAAATTGATATTTTTGTTTCAAGTCGGGTTACAATCCAAAGGTATATACCTTTGACATTTTTAAGTGTTTGAACAAAAAATTTGAAAGTTTTTAGAAAATTTGTTTTGAAAAATTTTAAATTTTTGATGAAAATTGATATTTTTGTTTCAAGTCGGGTTACAATCCAAAGGTATATACCTTTGACATTTTTGTGTTTGAACAAAAAATTTGAAAGTTTTTAGAAAATTTGTTTTGAAAAATTTTAAATTTTTGATGAAAATTGATATTTTTGTTTCAAGTCGGGTTACAATCCAAAGGTATATACCTTTGACATTTTTAAGTGTTTGAACAAAAAATTTGAAAGTTTTTAGAAAATTTGTTTTGAAAAATTTTAAATTTTTGATGAAAATGTATATTTTTGTTTCAAGTCGGGTTACAATCCAAAGGTATATACCTTTGACATTTTTAAGTGTTTGAACAAAATATTTGAAAGTTTTTAGAAAATTTGTATTGAAAAATTTTAAATTTTTGATAAAAATTGATATTTTTGTTTCAAGTCGGGTTACAATCCAAAGGTATATACCTTTGACATTTTTAAGTGTTTGAACAAAAAATTTGAAAGTTTTTAGAAAATTTGTTTTGAAAAATTTTAAATTTTTGATGAAAATTGATATTTTTGTTTCAAGTCGGGTTACAATCCAAAAGTATATACCTTTGACATTTTTGTGTTTGAACAAAAATTTTGAGAAAATTTGTTTTTGAATGTTTTGAAAAATTTTAAATTTTTGATGAAAATTGATATTTTTGTTTCAAGTCGGGTTACAATCCAAAGGTATATACCTTTGACATTTTTAAGTGTTTGAACAAAAAATTTGAAAGTTTTTAGAAAATTTGTTTTGAAAAATTTTAAATTTTTGATGAAAATTGATATTTTTGTTTCAAGTCGGGTTACAATCCAAAGGTTTTTAAGTGTTTGAACAAAAAATTTGAAAGTTTTTAGAAAATTTGTTTTGAAAAATTTTAAATTTTTGATGAAAATTGATATTTTTGTTTCAAGTCGGGTTACAATCCAAAGGTATATACCTTTGACATTTTTAAGTGTTTGAACAAAAAATTTGAAAGTTTTTAGAAAATTTGTATTGAAAAATTTTAAATTTTTGATAAAAATTGATATTTTTGTTTCAAGTCGGGTTACAATCCAAAGGTATATACCTTTGACATTTTTAAGTGTTTGAACAAAAAATTTGAAAGTTTTTAGAAAATTTGTTTTGAAAAATTTTAAATTTTTGATGAAAATTGATATTTTTGTTTCAAGTCGGGTTACAATCCAAAGGTATATACCTTTGACATTTTTGTGTTTGAACAAAAATTTTGAGAAAATTTGTTTTTGAATGTTTTGAAAAATTTTAAATTTTTGATGAAAATTGATATTTTTGTTTCAAGTCGGGTTACAATCCAAAGGTATATACCTTTGACATTTTTAAGTGTTTGAACAAAAAATTTGAAAGTTTTTAGAAAATTTGTTTTGAAAAATTTTAAATTTTTGATGAAAATTGATATTTTTGTTTCAAGTCGGGTTACAATCCAAAGGTATATACCTTTGACATTTTTGTGTTTGAACAAAAATTTTGAGAAAATTTGTTTTTGAATGTTTTGAAAAATTTTAAATTTTTGATGAAAATTGATATTTTTGTTTCAAGTCGGGTTACAATCCAAAGGTATATACCTTTGACATTTTTAAGTGTTTGAACAAAAAAATTGAAAGTTTTTAGAAAATTTGTTTTGAAAAATTTTAAATTTTTGATGAAAATTGATATTTTTGTTTCAAGTCGGGTTACAATCCAAAGGTATATACCTTTGACATTTTTGTGTTTGAACAAAAATTTTGAGAAAATTTGTTTTTGAATGTTTTGAAAAATTTTAAATTTTTGATGAAAATTGATATTTTTGTTTCAAGTCGGGTTACAATCCAAAGGTATATACCTTTGACATTTTTAAGTGTTTGAACAAAAAAATTGAAAGTTTTTAGAAAATTTGTTTTGAAAAATTTTAAATTTTTGATGAAAATTGATATTTTTGTTTCAAGTCGGGTTACAATCCAAAGGTATATATATACCTTTGACATTTTTAAGTGTTTGAACAAAAAATTTGAAAGTTTTTAGAAAATTTGTTTTGAAAAATTTTAAATTTTTGATGAAAATTGATATTTTTGTTTCAAGTCGGGTTACAATCCAAAGGTATATACCTTTGACATTTTTGTGTTTGAACAAAAAATTTGAAAGTTTTTAGAAAATTTGTTTTGAAAAATTTTAAATTTTTGATGAAAATTGATATTTTTGTTTCAAGTCGGGTTACAATCCAAAGGTATATACCTTTGACATTTTTTGTGTTTGAACCAAAAATTTGAAAGTTTTTAGAAAATTTGTTTTGAAAAATTTTAAATTTTTGATAAAAATTGATATTTTTGTTTCAAGTCGGGTTACAATCCAAAGGTATATACCTTTGACATTTTTGTGTTTGAACAAAAATTTTGAGAAAATTTGTTTTTGAATGTTTTGAAAAATTTTAGATTTTTGATGAAAATTGATATTTTTGTTTCAAGTCGGGTTACAATCCAAAGGTATATACCTTTGACATTTTTAAGTGTTTGAGTTTTTAGAAAATTTGTTTTGAAAAATTTTAAATTTTTGATGAAAATTGATATTTTTGTTTCAAGTCGGGTTACAATCCAAAGGTATATATATACCTTTGACATTTTTAAGTGTTTGAACAAAAAATTTGAAAGTTTTTAGAAAATTTGTTTTGAAAAATTTTAAATTTTTGATGAAAATTGATATTTTTGTTTCAAGTCGGGTTACAATCCAAAGGTATATACCTTTGACATTTTTAAGTGTTTGAACAAAAAATTTGAAAGTTTTTAGAAAATTTGTTTTGAAAAATTTTAAATTTTTGATGAAAATTGATATTTTTGTTTCAAGTCGGGTTACAATCCAAAGGTATATACCTTTGACATTTTTAAGTGTTTGAACAAAAAATTTGAAAGTTTTTAGAAAATTTGTTTTGAAAAATTTTAAATTTTTGATGAAAATTGATATTTTTGTTTCAAGTCGGGTTACAATCCAAAGGTATATACCTTTGACATTTTTAAGTGTTTGAACAAAAAATTTGAAAGTTTTTAGAAAATTTGTATTGAAAAATTTTAAATTTTTGATAAAAATTGATATTTTTGTTTCAAGTCGGGTTACAATCCAAAGGTATATACCTTTGACATTTTTGTGTTTGAACAAAAATTTTGAGAAAATTTGTTTTTGAATGTTTTGAAAAATTTTAAATTTTTGATGAAAATTGATATTTTTGTTTCAAGTCGGGTTACAATCCAAAGGTATATACCTTTGACATTTTTAAGTGTTTGAACAAAAAATTTGAAAGTTTTTAGAAAATTTGTTTTGAAAAATTTTAAATTTTTGATGAAAATTGATATTTTTGTTTCAAGTCGGGTTACAATCCAAAGGTATATACCTTTGACATTTTTAAGTGTTTGAACAAAAAATTTGAAAGTTTTTAGAAAATTTGTATTGAAAAATTTAGGTACCTTTGACATTTTTGTGTTTGAACAAAAATTTTGAGAAAATTTGTTTTTGAATGTTTTGAAAAATTTTAAATTTTTGATGAAAATTGATATTTTTGTTTCAAGTCGGGTTACAATCCAAAGGTATATACCTTTGACATTTTTAAGTGTTTGAACAAAAAATTTGAAAGTTTTTAGAAAATTTGTTTTGAAAAATTTTAAATTTTTGATGAAAATTGATATTTTTGTTTCAAGTCGGGTTACAATCCAAAGGTATATACCTTTGACATTTTTGTGTTTGAACAAAAATTTTGAGAAAATTTGTTTTTGAATGTTTTGAAAAATTTTAAATTTTTGATGAAAATTGATATTTTTGTTTCAAGTCGGGTTACAATCCAAAGGTATATACCTTTGACATTTTTAAGTGTTTGAACAAAAAATTTGAAAGTTTTTAGAAAATTTGTTTTGAAAAATTTTAAATTTTTGATGAAAATTGATATTTTTGTTTCAAGTCGGGTTACAATCCAAAGGTATATACCTTTGACATTTTTAAGTGTTTGAACAAAAAATTTGAAAGTTTTTAGAAAATTTGTTTTGAAAAATTTTAAATTTTTGATGAAAATTGATATTTTTGTTTCAAGTCGGGTTACAATCCAAAGGTATATACCTTTGACATTTTTAAGTGTTTGAACAAAAAATTTGAAAGTTTTTAGAAAATTTGTTTTGAAAAATTTTAAATTTTTGATGAAAATTGATATTTTTGTTTCAAGTCGGGTTACAATCCAAAGGTATATACCTTTGACATTTTTGTGTTTGAACAAAAAATTTGAAAGTTTTTAGAAAATTTGTTTTGAAAAATTTTAAATTTTTGATGAAAATTGATATTTTTGTTTCAAGTCGGGTTACAATCCAAAGGTATATACCTTTGACATTTTTAAGTGTTTGAACAAAAAATTTGAAAGTTTTTAGAAAATTTGTTTTGAAAAATTTTAAATTTTTGATGAAAATTGATATTTTTGTTTCAAGTCGGGTTACAATCCAAAGGTATATACCTTTGACATTTTTAAGTGTTTGAACAAAAAATTTGAAAGTTTTTAGAAAATTTGTTTTGAAAAATTTTAAATTTTTGATGAAAATTGATATTTTTGTTTCAAGTCGGGTTACAATCCAAAGATATATACCTTTGACATTTTTAAGTGTTTGAACAAAAAATTTGAAAGTTTTTAGAAAATTTGTTTTGAAAAATTTTAAATTTTTGATGAAAATTGATATTTTTGTTTCAAGTCGGGTTACAATCCAAAGGTATATACCTTTGACATTTTTAAGTGTTTGAACAAAAAATTTGAAAGTTTTTAGAAAATTTGTATTGAAAAATTTTAAATTTTTGATAAAAATTGATATTTTTGTTTCAAGTCGGGTTACAATCCAAAGGTATATACCTTTGACATTTTTAAGTGTTTGAACAAAAAATTTGAGAAAATTTGTTTTTGAATGTTTTGAAAAATTTTAAATTTTTGATGAAAATTGATATTTTTGTTTCAAGTCGGGTTACAATCCAAAGGTATATACCTTTGACATTTTTAAGTGTTTGAACAAAAAATTTGAAAGTTTTTAGAAAATTTGTTTTGAAAAATTTTAAATTTTTGATGAAAATTGATATTTTTGTTTCAAGTCGGGTTACAATCCAAAGGTATATACCTTTGACATTTTTGTGTTTGAACAAAAATTTTGAGAAAATTTGTTTTTGAATGTTTTGAAAAATTTTAAATTTTTGATGAAAATTGATATTTTTGTTTCAAGTCGGGTTACAATCCAAAGGTATATACCTTTGACATTTTTAAGTGTTTGAACAAAAAAATTGAAAGTTTTTAGAAAATTTGTTTTGAAAAATTTTAAATTTTTGATGAAAATTGATATTTTTGTTTCAAGTCGGGTTACAATCCAAAGGTATATACCTTTGACATTTTTGTGTTTGAACAAAAATTTTGAGAAAATTTGTTTTTGAATGTTTTGAAAAATTTTAAATTTTTGATGAAAATTGATATTTTTGTTTCAAGTCGGGTTACAATCCAAAGGTATATACCTTTGACATTTTTAAGTGTTTGAACAAAAAAATTGAAAGTTTTTAGAAAATTTGTTTTGAAAAATTTTAAATTTTTGATGAAAATTGATATTTTTGTTTCAAGTCGGGTTACAATCCAAAGGTATATATATACCTTTGACATTTTTAAGTGTTTGAACAAAAAATTTGAAAGTTTTTAGAAAATTTGTTTTGAAAAATTTTAAATTTTTGATGAAAATTGATATTTTTGTTTCAAGTCGGGTTACAATCCAAAGGTATATACCTTTGACATTTTTGTGTTTGAACAAAAAATTTGAAAGTTTTTAGAAAATTTGTTTTGAAAAATTTTAAATTTTTGATGAAAATTGATATTTTTGTTTCAAGTCGGGTTACAATCCAAAGGTATATACCTTTGACATTTTTTGTGTTTGAACCAAAAATTTGAAAGTTTTTAGAAAATTTGTTTTGAAAAATTTTAAATTTTTGATAAAAATTGATATTTTTGTTTCAAGTCGGGTTACAATCCAAAGGTATATACCTTTGACATTTTTGTGTTTGAACAAAAATTTTGAGAAAATTTGTTTTTGAATGTTTTGAAAAATTTTAAATTTTTGATGAAAATTGATATTTTTGTTTCAAGTCGGGTTACAATCCAAAGGTATATACCTTTGACATTTTTAAGTGTTTGAGTTTTTAGAAAATTTGTTTTGAAAAATTTTAAATTTTTGATGAAAATTGATATTTTTGTTTCAAGTCGGGTTACAATCCAAAGGTATATATATACCTTTGACATTTTTAAGTGTTTGAACAAAAAATTTGAAAGTTTTTAGAAAATTTGTTTTGAAAAATTTTAAATTTTTGATGAAAATTGATATTTTTGTTTCAAGTCGGGTTACAATCCAAAGGTATATACCTTTGACATTTTTAAGTGTTTGAACAAAAAATTTGAAAGTTTTTAGAAAATTTGTTTTGAAAAATTTTAAATTTTTGATGAAAATTGATATTTTTGTTTCAAGTCGGGTTACAATCCAAAGGTATATACCTTTGACATTTTTAAGTGTTTGAACAAAAAATTTGAAAGTTTTTAGAAAATTTGTTTTGAAAAATTTTAAATTTTTGATGAAAATTGATATTTTTGTTTCAAGTCGGGTTACAATCCAAAGGTATATACCTTTGACATTTTTAAGTGTTTGAACAAAAAATTTGAAAGTTTTTAGAAAATTTGTATTGAAAAATTTTAAATTTTTGATAAAAATTGATATTTTTGTTTCAAGTCGGGTTACAATCCAAAGGTATATACCTTTGACATTTTTGTGTTTGAACAAAAATTTTGAGAAAATTTGTTTTTGAATGTTTTGAAAAATTTTAAATTTTTGATGAAAATTGATATTTTTGTTTCAAGTCGGGTTACAATCCAAAGGTATATACCTTTGACATTTTTAAGTGTTTGAACAAAAAATTTGAAAGTTTTTAGAAAATTTGTTTTGAAAAATTTTAAATTTTTGATGAAAATTGATATTTTTGTTTCAAGTCGGGTTACAATCCAAAGGTATATACCTTTGACATTTTTAAGTGTTTGAACAAAAAATTTGAAAGTTTTTAGAAAATTTGTATTGAAAAATTTAGGTACCTTTGACATTTTTGTGTTTGAACAAAAATTTTGAGAAAATTTGTTTTTGAATGTTTTGAAAAATTTTAAATTTTTGATGAAAATTGATATTTTTGTTTCAAGTCGGGTTACAATCCAAAGGTATATACCTTTGACATTTTTAAGTGTTTGAACAAAAAATTTGAAAGTTTTTAGAAAATTTGTTTTGAAAAATTTTAAATTTTTGATGAAAATTGATATTTTTGTTTCAAGTCGGGTTACAATCCAAAGGTATATACCTTTGACATTTTTGTGTTTGAACAAAAATTTTGAGAAAATTTGTTTTTGAATGTTTTGAAAAATTTTAAATTTTTGATGAAAATTGATATTTTTGTTTCAAGTCGGGTTACAATCCAAAGGTATATACCTTTGACATTTTTAAGTGTTTGAACAAAAAATTTGAAAGTTTTTAGAAAATTTGTTTTGAAAAATTTTAAATTTTTGATGAAAATTGATATTTTTGTTTCAAGTCGGGTTACAATCCAAAGGTATATACCTTTGACATTTTTAAGTGTTTGAACAAAAAATTTGAAAGTTTTTAGAAAATTTGTTTTGAAAAATTTTAAATTTTTGATGAAAATTGATATTTTTGTTTCAAGTCGGGTTACAATCCAAAGGTATATACCTTTGACATTTTTAAGTGTTTGAACAAAAAATTTGAAAGTTTTTAGAAAATTTGTTTTGAAAAATTTTAAATTTTTGATGAAAATTGATATTTTTGTTTCAAGTCGGGTTACAATCCAAAGGTATATACCTTTGACATTTTTGTGTTTGAACAAAAAATTTGAAAGTTTTTAGAAAATTTGTTTTGAAAAATTTTAAATTTTTGATGAAAATTGATATTTTTGTTTCAAGTCGGGTTACAATCCAAAGGTATATACCTTTGACATTTTTAAGTGTTTGAACAAAAAATTTGAAAGTTTTTAGAAAATTTGTTTTGAAAAATTTTAAATTTTTGATGAAAATTGATATTTTTGTTTCAAGTCGGGTTACAATCCAAAGGTATATACCTTTGACATTTTTAAGTGTTTGAACAAAAAATTTGAAAGTTTTTAGAAAATTTGTTTTGAAAAATTTTAAATTTTTGATGAAAATTGATATTTTTGTTTCAAGTCGGGTTACAATCCAAAGATATATACCTTTGACATTTTTAAGTGTTTGAACAAAAAATTTGAAAGTTTTTAGAAAATTTGTTTTGAAAAATTTTAAATTTTTGATGAAAATTGATATTTTTGTTTCAAGTCGGGTTACAATCCAAAGGTATATACCTTTGACATTTTTAAGTGTTTGAACAAAAAATTTGAAAGTTTTTAGAAAATTTGTATTGAAAAATTTTAAATTTTTGATAAAAATTGATATTTTTGTTTCAAGTCGGGTTACAATCCAAAGGTATATACCTTTGACATTTTTGTGTTTGAACAAAAATTTTGAGAAAATTTGTTTTTGAATGTTTTGAAAAATTTTAAATTTTTGATGAAAATTGATATTTTTGTTTCAAGTCGGGTTACAATCCAAAGGTATATACCTTTGACATTTTTAAGTGTTTGAACAAAAAATTTGAAAGTTTTTAGAAAATTTGTTTTGAAAAATTTTAAATTTTTGATGAAAATTGATATTTTTGTTTCAAGTCGGGTTACAATCCAAAGGTATATACCTTTGACATTTTTTGTGTTTGAACCAAAAATTTTGAAAGTTTTTAGAAAATTTGTTTTGAAAAATTTTAAATTTTTGATGAAAATTGATATTTTTGTTTCAAGTCGGGTTACAATCCAAAGGTATATACCTTTGACATTTTTGTGTTTGAACAAAAATTTTGAGAAAATTTGTTTTTGAATGTTTTGAAAAATTTTAAATTTTTGATGAAAATTGATATTTTTGTTTCAAGTCGGGTTACAATCCAAAGGTATATACCTTTGACATTTTTAAGTGTTTGAACAAAAAATTTGAAAGTTTTTAGAAAATTTGTTTTGAAAAATTTTAAATTTTTGATGAAAATTGATATTTTTGTTTCAAGTCGGGTTACAAACCTTTGACATTTTTAAGTGTTTGAACAAAAAATTTGAAAGTTTTTAGAAAATTTGTTTTGAAAAATTTTAAATTTTTGATGAAAATTGATATTTTTGTTTCAAGTCGGGTTACAATCCAAAGGTATTACCTTTGACATTTTTGTGTTTGAACAAAAATTTTGAGAAAATTTGTTTTTTAATTGTTTTGAAAATTTTTAAATTTTTGATGAAAATTGATATTTTTGTTTCAAGTCGGGTTACAATCCAAAGGTATATACCTTTGACATTTTTAAAGTGTTTGAACAAAAAATTTGAAAGTTTTTAGAAAATTTGTTTTGAAAAATTTTAAATTTTTGATGAAAATTGATATTTTTGTTTCAAGTCGGGTTACAATCCAAAGGTATTACCTTTGACATTTTTGTGTTTGAACAAAAATTTTGAGAAAATTTGTTTTTGAATGTTTTGAAAATTTTTAAATTTTTGATGAAAATTGATATTTTTGTTTCAAGTCGGGTTACAGACCAAAGGTATATACCTTTGACATTTTTAAGTGTTTGAACAAAAAATTTGAAAGTTTTTAGAAAATTTGTTTTGAAAAATTTTAAATTTTTGATGAAAATTGATATTTTTGTTTCAAGTCGGGTTACAATCCAAAGGTATATACCTTTGACATTTTTAAGTGTTTGAACAAAAAATTTGAAAGTTTTTAGAAAATTTGTTTTGAAAAATTTTAAATTTTTGATGAAAATTGATATTTTTGTTTCAAGTCGGGTTACAATCCAAAGGTATATACCTTTGACATTTTTGTGTTTGAACAAAAATTTTGAGAAAATTTGTTTTTGAATGTTTTGAAAAATTTTAAATTTTTGATGAAAATTGATATTTTTGTTTCAAGTCGGGTTACAATCCAAAGGTATATACCTTTGACATTTTTAAGTGTTTGAACAAAAAATTTGAAAGTTTTTAGAAAATTTGTTTTGAAAAATTTTAAATTTTTGATGAAAATTGATATTTTTGTTTCAAGTCGGGTTACAATCCAAAGGTATATACCTTTGACATTTTTAAGTGTTTGAACAAAAAATTTGAAAGTTTTTAGAAAATTTGTTTTGAAAATTTTTAAATTTTTGATGAAAATTGATATTTTTGTTTCAAGTCGGGTTACAATCCAAAGGTATATACCTTTGACATTTTTTGTGTTTGAACCAAAAATTTGAAAGTTTTTAGAAAATTTGTTTTGAAAACTTTTAAATTTTTGATGAAAATTGATATTTTTGTTTCAAGTCGGGTTACAATCCAAAGGTATATACCTTTGACATTTTTGTGTTTGAACAAAAATTTTGAGAAAATTTGTTTTTGAATGTTTTGAAAAATTTTAAATTTTTGATGAAAATTGATATTTTTGTTTCAAGTCGAGTTACAATCCAAAGGTATATACCTTTGACATTTTTAAGTGTTTGAACAAAAAATTTGAAAGTTTTTAGAAAATTTGTTTTGAAAAATTTTAAATTTTTGATGAAAATTGATATTTTTGTTTCAAGTCGGGTTACAATCCAAAGGTATATACCTTTGACATTTTTGTGTTTGAACAAAAATTTTGAGAAAATTTGTTTTTGAATGTTTTGAAAATTTTTAAATTTTTGATGAAAATTGATATTTTTGTTTCAAGTCGGGTTACAATCCAAAGGTATATACCTTTGACATTTTTAAGTGTTTGAACAAAAAATTTGAAAGTTTTTAGAAAATTTGTTTTGAAAAATTTTAAATTTTTGATGAAAATTGATATTTTTGTTTCAAGTCGGGTTACAATCCAAAGGTATATACCTTTGACATTTTTAAGTGTTTGAACAAAAAATTTGAAAGTTTTTAGAAAATTTGTTTTGAAAAATTTTAAATTTTTGATGAAAATAGATATTTTTGTTTGAAGCCGGGTTACAATCCAAAGGTATATACCTTTGACATTTTTGTGTTTGAACAAAAATTTTGAGAAAATTTGTTTTTGAATGTTTTGAAAAATTTTAAATTTTTGATGAAAATTGATATTTTTGCTTCAAGTCGGGTTACAATCCAAAGGTATATACCTTTGACATTTTTGTGTTTGAACAAAAATTTTGAGAAAATTTGTTTTTGAATGTTTTGAAAAATTTTAAATTTTTGATGAAAATTGATATTTTTGTTTCAAGTCGGGTTACAATCCAAAGGTATTACCTTTGACATTTTTGTGTTTGAACAAAAATTTTGAGAAAATTTGTTTTTGAATGTTTTGAAAATTTTTAAATTTTTGATGAAAATTGATATTTTTGTTTCAAGTCGGGTTACAATCCAAAGGTATATACCTTTGACATTTTTAAGTGTTTGAACAAAAAATTTGAAAGTTTTTAGAAAATTTGTTTTGAAAATTTTTAAATTTTTGATGAAAATTGATATTTTTGTTTCAAGTCGGGTTACAATCCAAAGGTATATACCTTTGACATTTTTAAGTGTTTGAACAAAAAATTTGAAAGTTTTTAGAAAATTTGTTTTGAAAAATTTTAAATTTTTGATGAAAATTGATATTTTTGTTTGAAGCCGGGTTACAATCCAAAGGTATATACCTTTGACATTTTTGTGTTTGAACAAAAATTTTGAGGAAATTTGTTTTTGAATGTTTTGAAAAATTTTAAATTTTTGATGAAAATTGATATTTTTGTTTCAAGTCGGGTTACAATCCAAAGGTATATACCTTTGACATTTTTAAGTGTTTGAACAAAAAATTTGAAAGTTTTTAGAAAATTTGTTTTGAAAAATTTTAAATTTTTGATGAAAATTGATATTTTTGTTTCAAGTCGGGTGACAATCCAAAGGTATATACCTTTGACATTTTTAAGTGTTTGAACAAAAAATTTGAAAGTTTTTAGAAAATTTGTTTTGAAAAATTTTAAATTTTTGATAAAAATTGATATTTTTGTTTGAAGTCGGGTTACAATCCAAAGGTATATACCTTTGACATTTTTGTGTTTGAACAAAAATTTTGAGAAAATTTGTTTTTGAATGTTTTGAAAAATTTTAAATTTTTGATGAAAATTGATATTTTTGTTTCAAGTCGGGTTACAATCCAAAGGTATATATATACCTTTGACATTTTTAAGTGTTTGAACAAAAAATTTGAAAGTTTTTAGAAAATTTGTTTTGAAAAATTTTAAATTTTTGATGAAAATTGATATTTTTGTTTCAAGTCGGGTTACAATCCAAAGGTATATACCTTTGACATTTTTAAGTGTTTGAACAAAAAATTTGAAAGTTTTTAGAAAATTTGTTTTGAAAAATTTTAAATTTTTGATGAAAATTGATATTTTTGTTTCAAGTCGGGTTACAATCCAAAGGTATATACCTTTGACATTTTTAAGTGTTTGAACAAAAAATTTGAAAGTTTTTAGAAAATTTGTTTTGAAAATTTTTAAATTTTTGATGAAAATTGATATTTTTGTTTCAAGTCGGGTTACAATCCAAAGGTATATACCTTTGACATTTTTTGTGTTTGAACCAAAAATTTGAAAGTTTTTAGAAAATTTGTTTTGAAAACTTTTAAATTTTTGATGAAAATTGATATTTTTGTTTCAAGTCGGGTTACAATCCAAAGGTATATACCTTTGACATTTTTGTGTTTGAACAAAAATTTTGAGAAAATTTGTTTTTGAATGTTTTGAAAAATTTTAAATTTTTGATGAAAATTGATATTTTTGTTTCAAGTCGAGTTACAATCCAAAGGTATATACCTTTGACATTTTTAAGTGTTTGAACAAAAAATTTGAAAGTTTTTAGAAAATTTGTTTTGAAAAATTTTAAATTTTTGATGAAAATTGATATTTTTGTTTCAAGTCGGGTTACAATCCAAAGGTATATACCTTTGACATTTTTGTGTTTGAACAAAAATTTTGAGAAAATTTGTTTTTGAATGTTTTGAAAATTTTTAAATTTTTGATGAAAATTGATATTTTTGTTTCAAGTCGGGTTACAATCCAAAGGTATATACCTTTGACATTTTTAAGTGTTTGAACAAAAAATTTGAAAGTTTTTAGAAAATTTGTTTTGAAAAATTTTAAATTTTTGATGAAAATTGATATTTTTGTTTCAAGTCGGGTTACAATCCAAAGGTATATACCTTTGACATTTTTAAGTGTTTGAACAAAAAATTTGAAAGTTTTTAGAAAATTTGTTTTGAAAAATTTTAAATTTTTGATGAAAATAGATATTTTTGTTTGAAGCCGGGTTACAATCCAAAGGTATATACCTTTGACATTTTTGTGTTTGAACAAAAATTTTGAGAAAATTTGTTTTTGAATGTTTTGAAAAATTTTAAATTTTTGATGAAAATTGATATTTTTGCTTCAAGTCGGGTTACAATCCAAAGGTATATACCTTTGACATTTTTGTGTTTGAACAAAAATTTTGAGAAAATTTGTTTTTGAATGTTTTGAAAAATTTTAAATTTTTGATGAAAATTGATATTTTTGTTTCAAGTCGGGTTACAATCCAAAGGTATTACCTTTGACATTTTTGTGTTTGAACAAAAATTTTGAGAAAATTTGTTTTTGAATGTTTTGAAAATTTTTAAATTTTTGATGAAAATTGATATTTTTGTTTCAAGTCGGGTTACAATCCAAAGGTATATACCTTTGACATTTTTAAGTGTTTGAACAAAAAATTTGAAAGTTTTTAGAAAATTTGTTTTGAAAATTTTTAAATTTTTGATGAAAATTGATATTTTTGTTTCAAGTCGGGTTACAATCCAAAGGTATATACCTTTGACATTTTTAAGTGTTTGAACAAAAAATTTGAAAGTTTTTAGAAAATTTGTTTTGAAAAATTTTAAATTTTTGATGAAAATTGATATTTTTGTTTGAAGCCGGGTTACAATCCAAAGGTATATACCTTTGACATTTTTGTGTTTGAACAAAAATTTTGAGGAAATTTGTTTTTGAATGTTTTGAAAAATTTTAAATTTTTGATGAAAATTGATATTTTTGTTTCAAGTCGGGTTACAATCCAAAGGTATATACCTTTGACATTTTTAAGTGTTTGAACAAAAAATTTGAAAGTTTTTAGAAAATTTGTTTTGAAAAATTTTAAATTTTTGATGAAAATTGATATTTTTGTTTCAAGTCGGGTGACAATCCAAAGGTATATACCTTTGACATTTTTAAGTGTTTGAACAAAAAATTTGAAAGTTTTTAGAAAATTTGTTTTGAAAAATTTTAAATTTTTGATAAAAATTGATATTTTTGTTTGAAGTCGGGTTACAATCCAAAGGTATATACCTTTGACATTTTTGTGTTTGAACAAAAATTTTGAGAAAATTTGTTTTTGAATGTTTTGAAAAATTTTAAATTTTTGATGAAAATTGATATTTTTGTTTCAAGTCGGGTTACAATCCAAAGGTATATATATACCTTTGACATTTTTAAGTGTTTGAACAAAAAATTTGAAAGTTTTTAGAAAATTTGTTTTGAAAAATTTTAAATTTTTGATGAAAATTGATATTTTTGTTTCAAGTCGGGTTACAATCCAAAGGTATATATATAAGACAATAAATTATACGGCATAAAATAAACCAAAATATGTTTCTCTGTGAACAAAGTTTGAGTTTTATTTATTATTTAACAATTATTTACAATCTTACCTGTGAACAAAGAAACGACAATTAAAGTTTTCTATTACCGCTTCTCTATGCACTACTTAAATTAATTACAATATATCTTTTTATTATAATTACGTCGTGACTTCTGTCAATTAAAAGTCAGAAGCACGGCCAACTTAAATCAAAGAAAGTATACTTTCGTTACATCTCCCCCCCCCCCCCTCTCATGGTAAGATTTCTTGGACATATTTTCTCTATAAATCATCTTTATCATCTTCTTCTGTTGGTATTAGTTTTGATATATGGAATAAACTTGTTTCTGACTTTTTCTTGTTAGTCTTGACTTTGTATAGAGTGTTTGATATTTTTTCTATTATTTCGAATGGTCCTATTCTAAGATGGTCTAGCTTTTTTCTATTTAGTCTGTTGCCATTTTCGATATATACCATGTCTCCTGCCCTGTACTCATGATGTTTTCTATTTTTATCATAAAGTTTTTTATTGTAATTATGTGATTTTATTGATCTCTCTAACGCTAATTTTTTATCATTAGACCAATCATCTTTGTTTTTTTTCCTTTTTAATTCTTCTGGTATGACACTTGTGTCCGTGCCATTTAATAAATACTCTGGTGCAAAACCAGTGACTGAGTGTTCTATCTTATTATATCTATCTACACATTCTCTAGCAACCGTTGTCCAAGCTCTTTTGTTTTCTTTTTCATTTATTTTACATCTTATTTTATTGACTAGAGTCTGGTTTAGTCTCTCGTTTAAGCCATTTGAAAATGGTGCATTAACTGCTGTAAATGTCAGTTTAACGTTCTTTTTTTCTAGGAATTCTTTAAATTCTTTTGAGTTTATTCCCGGATATTGATCCGTTAGTATCATTCCAATTTTTTCCGTTTCTAACACGTTTTGAGCTAACTTTATAAAATCTGTGGCGTTTTGTGTCTTTGAGGTTGAAACAAATGCGTATCTCGTGTAGTGGTCGACGAGTAAGTGAAGGTATTTTTTTGTTGATCTTTGTCCTCCAAATCCTCCAATGGTATCTATAGACATTATTTCATATGGTTCAGTGGCTGGTCCTAAGTAAGACATTAATCCAAATTTGCTTTGGCCTCTTGTTTTATTTTTTATGCATATGTCACAATCTTTACATATTTTCTTAATGTTTTCTATTAAATTCTTTGATGTATAGTAGGGACATATTCTGTATATAGTTTGTCTAATGCCTGTATGGCACCATTCCCTATGTATGTCTTTTATTAATTTGATGCTAAATTCTTCTGATAAGATTATTTTCTCCTTATTTCTAACTTTCTTATAAAATATTCCGTTATTTCTTATTAGTTTTGATTTCATCTTTCGAATTATTTCGTTTTTTTCTTGATCCGTTCTTATTTCATCTGTTTGTGTCAGGTTTACTATTGTTAGAACCTCTTCAGTGTTTTCAGACGGTTCTAGTACTGGATTTCGGCTTAAGCAGTCCGCTTCAGCGTTATCTTTACCAGGTACATATTTTATTTGGAAGTTATATTGTGACAAATAATAGGTTAACTCACCTAATTCTTCGTCTGTTCTTGCTTTTATGTTCAAATTTTCAAGCGGTTTGTGATCTGAGTATACCTCAAACCATCTTCCAATCAACCAATGTTGCCAATATTTTACTGCTTCTTTGATTGCCAAGCACTCCAGATATATTGCTTTCTTTCTTTTTTGTACCTCATTCAATTTTTTTGAGAAATATGCTACAGGTTTTTCTCGTCCATCTATTTGTAATTGCTTTAGTATTGCCCCAATTCCTTCTAGCGATGCATCTGTGTAAATTTTTATTGGCAAATCCTTATCAAATATTTCTAATACCGGTTGAGAACATAATAATTTCTTCATTTCTGTAAAAGCCTTCTCACATTCTTCTGACCATATAAATTTTGTTTCTTTTCTTAATAATTTATGTAATGGATCCAACGTTATTGAGCTATTTGGTATGTATTCATGGTAAAAATTAATCTTTCCTAAAAATTGTCTAATATTTTTTTGAGTTTTGGGAGTTGGAAAATTTTGAATTGAAATTAGATTGTCTTTTATTGGTCTTACTGTGTTATTTTCTATGATATGGCCCAGGTATTTTACAGAGTTTGCTGCAAATGAGCATTTTTTGAATTTTAATCTAAATCCTTCTCTTATAATTGCTGCTAATACCTGTTCTATATGTCTGATATGTTCTTCAAAAGTTTGTGAATAAATTAATATATCGTCAATATAATTTTCTGTAAATTCTCTCAATTTATTTTTTCTTAATATGCTACTCAAAATCCTTTGGAATATTGCTGGTGCCGTTTTTAGACCAAATGGTAAACACGTCCATTGATATTGTCCTTCTTGCGTTACGAAACCAGTCTTTTTTTTGTCCTCGATTCGGAGTGGAATTGACCAAAAGGCAGAGTTTATATCCAGTGTTGTAAAATATTTGCAGTTTCTAGTTTTAATTATTAGGTCATCTATAAGTGGAAATGGTTGAGCTTGTGGTACAATATTCTTGTTTAGATCTCTAAAATCAATACACAGGCGATTTTTCCTTCCTTCGTCTCTTTTATACGCCAGTGTTACAGGTGCGGCAAATGGACTGTAGGATTCTTCAATCAAATTCTTTTCTAATAGCATTGCCACTTGTGTTTCTATTTCTTTTTTATCTTCTATTGTACACCTGTATGGTCTTTTACTACAATATTTGTCTACTATTAATTCGATTCTTGCCTCATAATCTTTTACCGTGCCAATATCGTATTTGTCTTTTGCAAATACACTTTTATATTTTTCAATAATTTTTTCTATTTTATTTTTTTTTGTATTATCTAGATGTTCTAGTCTTATCTGAAAGTCATCTTTCTCTATGTGTTCATTAAAATTAACTGAATATTGTTCAATTTTATTATCCAATTTTTTTTGTAATATTTGTAGATTCTCATTTTGAATTAATCTGAATTTCTTTATCATATCTAATCCTACGAGGAAATCTTCAACATCGTCTCTCTCTGTAATGAATACATCAATGTATTCCTCTATGTCAAAGATTTTTACTTTCATAGTTATTAAACCTTTTGTTTGTGTCACACCATTGACTGTTTTTAAAAATATTTTATTTGCATCTTTTGCCTTCCTCTTTATTCTAACTAATTTTGGATTTATTAGGGAGACTTGGGAACCTGAATCATATGTTCCGTTTACCTCTAACTTATCTTCTAATAATATTTTTAGTTTAATCAATGGTGTGATTATTCGTTTTTTGATTCTGTATTTAGATTTACTTCTATGACTGAGTTACTCTCTATTACTCCACCTTCTTTTCTTTCTTTATTCTTGAACCAACATGAGTTTTCAGGATGATATCTAACACCTTTATTTAAGTTTTCACAATTTTTACATGGCTGTTTTCCTTCAAATCTTTTCTTGTTATCATATTTATCATCTTTCTTTTTCGTAAAACTATTTTTATTTACTAAATTTTCACATTTTCTGATGTCATGCAATAATTCAGTTGACTTTTTACAATTTTCTTTATCTATCTTATTTCTAACCAACTCAGGTAATCCTGCTGCTATAAGCAACACTAGAGTCTTTGAACTAATATCATTGTCCATATCTAGTAGTAGCTTCTCTTTTCTTATAGCATATTCAATCAATGAACCTTCTTTATACCTATAATATATAGCGTACATTCCTGTACTCCA
>CAWVQR010000038.1:15000-20000 GCA_963932245.1 Tachinus rufipes
GTCACTAAGTTCGATGCCGAGCGCGCGTTGCGTTCGTCAAAGTTCCGATCATCGAGTATGAGGACCCGACAGAAAAGTTGCTACAGGGATAACTGATTTGTGGCGGCCAAGCAGAATTCGAGTTTAAAAAGTCGTGTCGGCTCCGGGTATGGGCACCCTGCAGTCTGCGCCTGCCGGAGACGCGTTCGTCTAAGTCTCCGTCGAGTATGGGCACCCAAAGCCGAAGCCGCCTTTTAAAACGCTTATGTCTCCGTCGGGTATGGGCACCCGACAGTCTGAGTCGGCCAAAGATGCAATGTGTGTATAGGCACCCTAAGTATATCTCGGATATTGAAACAAAATACAAAGAGTGTATCGGCACCCAAAGTCGGGTATAGGAACTCTGCAGCCAGGCGCCGCTCAAAAATCGGGTATGGGCACCCGACAGTCTGAGTCGGCCAAAGATGCAATGTGTGTATAGGCACCCTAAGTATATCTCTGATATTGAAACAAAATACAAAGAGTGTATCGGCACCCAAAGTCGGGTATGGGAACTCTGCAGCCAGCGCCGCTCAAAAATCAAACTCCCCGTCGAGTATGGGAACCGCCAACCGCGCGCCGGTTCTCTCTTTGTCGCCGTCCGTCGTGTATGGGCACCGCTCCGTGAAGCCGATAATTTTTCGGGTTTGTCAGCCTGCACTTATTTTGTCGACTCGGTCGAGACAATCAATCACAAAAAAATTTATTAAAAAAAAAAATATTTTTTTTTAATTTAAAAAAAATAATTAAAAAAAATAATTAAAAAAAAAATAATTTTAAAAAAAAATGTGCCGTCCCGATCCGAGCCCGAGGTAAAATTTCATGCTATTGCGGCCGAGCAAAATAAAAACACAAGTCGGTCGCGCGTATCGGCACCGTTCAGCGGAGCCGAGCCCGACCGGAAGCGCCGCTCGTGCCGCAAGCCGATGCGGGATGCGCGTGGCCGATGCATGACGCGCCCCGGCCGGTCCGCGTCCCGACCCGCCGGCCGTTCATCCTTTATGTGAGAGTCGGTCCCCGGCCGACGCTTACTCAAAAACAATTTTAATTTCACAAAATCACATAAGCCTTACAAAAAATTTTTGGTCAACAAATAATAATAATAAAATTTTATTTAAAAAGCGATTGTGTGTCGCGTCTGTCGAGGGTATAAATTCTTCTTGTTGCTGCCCCGCAAATCTTTTCCGGGATTACCCGGGCAACAACCAAGTCGACAATAAAAATAAATAAAATTTTATTTAAAATGCGATTGTGTGTCGCGTCCGTCGAGGTATATAAAATAATAAAATTAGATTTTGGTTTATATATATGAAATAAATGAAAATTTATCGAATATATTGCGATTGTGTGTCGCGTCCGTATAGAGTCTTGTCGCTGCCCGCAAATCTTTTTAGATGACCCGGGCAATACAGGACGACAAAACCAGCTCGCCGTCGGGACAACGAACGAACCATTCGACCGGCCGCGCACCGTTCCCTCCGGGGAGCGTTGTTGCAACGCCGCGACGTTTATCGTTCTCCGTCCCAGATCGCCAGATCACGGCAGCGCGATGGATCGAGCGGGGAAAGAAGTATCGCTGTGTGACGAACCTCTCCCCGCCGTCTTTTCGTGCTCCGGCCTGGCCCTCGGCACCGAGCAAAAACAAAACAGGCGCCGTCGTTCTCGACGGTCCGCGGCAGCACGCCGACCCTCTCCCCGCACTTCGTGCGAGAAAAATTAAAAAGAAACCGATCAACACAGCAGCGAGCGCTTTCGGCGCCGCGCAGTTGTTTGGGAGGTATGGAGAGAGAAGTGAGAGCAGGCGGATTCCGGGCAGCCGCCCGGGTCCGCGTGCAGCGCGTGTGATAGAAGTAGTCGTCGTAAGGACGGAATTGAGAAACCTCGTCGTGGTACGGCCTCTGTGCCGACCGCGTGCTAGTGGACCAACTCTCCTCGATGGCAGAGTTGCGACGTGTGCTCGCCGCCCGTTTGCGCGGGTGGCGCGCCGCGCACACAGCTCCCTGGTTGATCCTGCCAGTAGTCATATGCTTGTCTCAAAGATTAAGCCATGCATGTCTCAGTACAAGCCACATTAAGGTGAAACCGCGAAAGGCTCATTAAATCAGTTATGGTTCCTTAGATCGTACCCACACTTACTTGGATAACTGTGGTAATTCTAGAGCTAATACATGCAAATAGCATCTCCGACCGGAGACGGAAGGAGAGCTTTTATTAGATCAAAACCAATCGGCGGCGGCCCTTGGGTCGTCGTCGTACAACTTGGTGACTCTGAATAACTTTAAGCTGATCGCACGGTCCAGCACCGGCGACGCGTCTTTCAAATGTCTGCCTTATCAACTGTCGATGGTAGGTTCTGCGCCTACCATGGTTGTAACGGGTAACGGGGAATCAGGGTTCGATTCCGGAGAGGGAGCCTGAGAAACGGCTACCACATCCAAGGAAGGCAGCAGGCGCGCAAATTACCCACTCCCGGCACGGGGAGGTAGTGACGAAAAATAACGATACGGACTCATCCGAGGCCCAGTAATCGGAATGAGTACACTCTAAATCCTTTAACGAGGATCAATTGGAGGGCCAGTCTGGTGCCAGCAGCCGCGGTAATTCCAGCTCCAATAGCGTATATTAAAGTTGTTGCGGTTAAAAAGCTCGTAGTCGAATTTGTGTCCCGCGCCGCCGGTTCATCGCTCGCGGTGTCCAACTGGCGTGTCCGCGGGACGTCCTGCCGGTGAGCTTAGCCCGCAAGGGCGGCTCAACTGTAAATCCCATCGCGGTGCTCTTCACTGAGTGTCGAGGTGGGCCGGCACGTTTACTTTGAAACAAATTAGAGTGCTTAAAGCAGGCTAAAACTTTGCCTGAATACTGTGTGCATGGAATAATGAAATAGGACCTCGGTTCTATTTTGTTGGTTTTAAGAACCCCGAGGTAATGATTAATAGGAACGGATGGGGGCATTCGTATTGCGCGTTAGAGGTGAAATTCTTGGATCGTCGCAAGACGGACAGAAGCGAAAGCATTTGCCAAAAACGCTTTCATTGATCAAGAACGAAGTTAGAGGTTCGAAGGCGATCAGATACCGCCCTAGTTCTAACCATAAACGATGCCAACCAGCGATCCGTCAACGTTCCTCCGATGACTTGACGGGCAGCTTCCCGGGAAACCAAAGTTTTTGGGTTCCGGGGGAAGTATGGTTGCAAAGCTGAAACTTAAAGGAATTGACGGAAGGGCACCACCAGGAGTGGAGCCTGCGGCTTATTTGACTCAACACGGGAAACCTCACCAGGCCCAGACACTGGAAGAATTGACAGATTGAGAGCTCTTTCTTGATTCAGTGGGTGGTGGTGCATGGCCGTTCTTAGTTGGTGGAGCGATCTGTCAGGTTAATTCCGATAACGAACGAGACTCTAGCCTGCTAACTAGGCGTACCTTTCGACATCTCAAAGGTCCGCCGGTCCTCGGCTTTCGGGTCGGGTGGCCGCGCGCGATTTTTACTGTCGGCGTACAATCAATTCTTCTTAGAGGGACAGGCGGCTCCCAGCCGCACGAGATTGAGCAATAACAGGTCTGTGATGCCCTTAGATGTTCTGGGCCGCACGCGCGCTACACTGAAGGAATCAGCGTGTCCTCCCTGGCCGAACGGCCCGGGTAACCCGCTGAACCTCCTTCGTGCTAGGGATTGGGGCTTGCAATTGTTCCCCATGAACGAGGAATTCCCAGTAAGCGCGAGTCATAAGCTCGCGTTGATTACGTCCCTGCCCTTTGTACACACCGCCCGTCGCTACTACCGATTGAACGATTTAGTGAGGTCTTCGGACCGGTACGCGGCGGCGTCTCGACGTCGCCGATGTTGCTGGGAAGATGACCAAACTTGATCGTTTAGAGGAAGTAAAAGTCGTAACAAGGTTTCCGTAGGTGAACCTGCGGAAGGATCATTAACGAATCCGTGCCACCTCCCGCACCGTGGGTAGGTTCGCGTTCTCGTTTTTAGAGGGAACACGCTGAGTGCGTAGTCCGGCCGCGCGCTGCGGTCTCTCCTTTCCTTCTCGCTTACAGCTGTGTGCTGGCGGGATGGCGGAGAGGTCCGCGCGCGCGGTGTGTTTGTAGTTTTCGGGCCGCGGTACCGGAATGTCCGGGGGTTTCTCTCTCGCGGCGCTTTGTGCGCCGCCTGACCGGCCCTCGCGCGCATTTTCCTTTATCCGGTTTTCAAAGCACTGCGCCGTGGCTCGAAACACGTGCGCGTCTTTCGCCCGCCGTGTCCGGAGACGACGACGTCGTCAAACTCCGAGACGGCGTCGGCGGAGGCGCAATCCATGCACGAAAGCAACAACGTAAATTGTCGATTCGTCCGAAATCGAAAACGCCCATGTCGCTCGAGGGGCCCAAGGCGTTGCCCCGATTCATTTCGATGAACGCCGCAAATCCAAAACAGATTACCCTGAACGGTGGATCACTTGGCTCGTGGGTCGATGAAGAACGCCGCAAAGCGCGCGATAAAATGTGAACTGCAGGACACATGAACATCGACAGTTTGAACGCATATTGCGGTCCTGGGATATCATTCCTGGACCTGTCTTGACTGAGGGTCGTCAACAGACGCCTGTTTCAGTGACGCGCCACGTGCGCATCGCTCAAACGCAGTTTGTCCGGTGCGGCGGAGCCCGAGGGCTTTGCCGCGCCGGCACAAAGCAGGCGCAGCACGACGCCGCCGCTCGACCAAAGACCGTCCCGTCCGACGGTAGCGCAAGCGACGGATCGCCGTGTCCTGGTGTGGTCGTCACAAACGATCCGCCGCCGGACGACTGATCCTGAGCGCGCGCGACCGCCGGTCCGGTGCACGGAGAGCGGCAACCAAAAATTTTCTCGTTTGACCTCAGTTCATGGCAGACTACCCGCTAAATTTAAGCATATTACTTAGCGGCGGAAGAAAAACTAACAAGGATTCCCTTAGTAGCGGCGAGTGAACAGGGACCTGCCCAGCACTGAAT
>CAWVQR010000038.1:25000-27500 GCA_963932245.1 Tachinus rufipes
TAAGTATATCTCTGATATTGAAACAAAATACAAAGAGTGTATCGGCACCCAAAGTCGGGTATGGGAACTCTGCAGCCAGCGCCGCTCAAAAATCAAACTCCCCGTCGAGTATGGGAACCGCCAACCGCGCGCCGGTTCTCTCTTTGTCGCCGTCCGTCGTGTATGGGCACCGCTCCGTGAAGCCGATAATTTTTCGGGTTTGTCAGCCTGCACTTATTTGTCGACTCGGTCGAGACAATCAATCACAAAAAAATTTATTAAAAAAAAAAATATTTTTTTTTAATTTAAAAAAAATAATTAAAAAAAAATAATTAAAAAAAAAAATAATTTTAAAAAAAAATGTGCCGTCCGATCCGAGCCCGAGGTAAAATTTCATGCTATTGCGGCCGAGCAAAATAAAAACACAAGTCGGTCGCGCGTATCGGCACCGTTCAGCGGAGCCGAGCCCGACCGGAAGCGCCGCTCGTGCCGCAAGCCGATGCGGGATGCGCGTGGCCGATGCATGACGCGCCCCGGCCGGTCCGCGTCCCGACCCGCCGGCCGTTCATCCTTTATGTGAGAGTCGGTCCCCGGCCGACGCTTACTCAAAAACAATTTTAATTTCACAAAATCACATAAGCCTTACAAAAATTTTTGGTCAACAAATAATAATAATAAAATTTTATTTAAAAAGCGATTGTGTGTCGCGTCTGTCGAGGTATAAATTCTTCTTGTTGCTGCCCGCAAATCTTTTACCGGGATGACCCGGGCAAACAACAAGTCGACAATAAAAATAAATAAAATTTTATTTAAAATGCGATTGTGTGTCGCGTCCGTCGAGGTATATAAAATAATAAAATTAGATTTTGGTTTATATATATGAAATAAATGAAAATTTATCGAATATATTGCGATTGTGTGTCGCGTCCGTATAGAGTCTTGTCGCTGCCCGCAAATCTTTTTAGATGACCCGGGCAATACAGGACGACAAAACCAGCTCGCCGTCGGGACAAACGAACGAACCATTCGACCGGCCGCGCACCGTTCCCTCCGGGGAGCGTTGTTGCAACGCCGCGACGTTTATCGTTCTCCGTCCCAGATCGCCAGATCACGGCAGCGCGATGGATCGAGCGGGGAAAGAAGTATCGCTGTGTGACGAACCTCTCCCCGCCGTCTTTTCGTGCTCCGGCCTGGCCCTCGGCACCGAGCAAAAACAAAACAGGCGGCCGTCGTTCTCGACGGTCCGCGGCAGCACGCCGACCCTCTCCCCGCACTTCGTGCGAGAAAAATTAAAAAGAAACCGATCAACACAGCAGCGAGCGCTTCGGCGCCGCGCAGTTGTTTGGGAGGTATGGAGAGAGAAGTGAGAGCAGGCGGATTCCGGGCAGCCGCCCGGGTCCGCGTGCAGCGCGTGTGATAGAAGTAGTCGTCGTAAGGACGGAATTGAGAAACTCGTCGTGGTACGGCCTCTGTGCCGACCGCGTGCTAGTGGACCAACTCTCCTCGATGGCAGAGTTGCGACGTGTGCTCGCCGCCCGTTTGCGCGGGTGGCGCGCCGCGCACACAGCTCCCTGGTTGATCCTGCCAGTAGTCATATGCTTGTCTCAAAGATTAAGCCATGCATGTCTCAGTACAAGCCACATTAAGGTGAAACCGCGAAAGGCTCATTAAATCAGTTATGGTTCCTTAGATCGTACCCACACTTACTTGGATAACTGTGGTAATTCTAGAGCTAATACATGCAAATAGCATCTCCGACCGGAGACGGAAGGAGAGCTTTTATTAGATCAAAACCAATCGGCGGCGGCCCTTGGGTCGTCGTCGTACAACTTGGTGACTCTGAATAACTTTAAGCTGATCGCACGGTCCAGCACCGGCGACGCGTCTTTCAAATGTCTGCCTTATCAACTGTCGATGGTAGGTTCTGCGCCTACCATGGTTGTAACGGGTAACGGGGAATCAGGGTTCGATTCCGGAGAGGGAGCCTGAGAAACGGCTACCACATCCAAGGAAGGCAGCAGGCGCGCAAATTACCCACTCCCGGCACGGGGAGGTAGTGACGAAAAATAACGATACGGGACTCATCCGAGGCCCCGTAATCGGAATGAGTACACTCTAAATCCTTTAACGAGGATCAATTGGAGGGCCAGTCTGGTGCCAGCAGCCGCGGTAATTCCAGCTCCAATAGCGTATATTAAAGTTGTTGCGGTTAAAAAGCTCGTAGTCGAATTTGTGTCCCGCGCCGCCGGTTCATCGCTCGCGGTGTCCAACTGGCGTGTCCGCGGGACGTCCTGCCGGTGAGCTTAGCCCGCAAGGGCGGCTCAACTGTAAATCCCATCGCGGTGCTCTTCACTGAGTGTCGAGGTGGGCCGGCACGTTTACTTTGAACAAATTAGAGTGCTTAAAGCAGGCTAAAACTTTGCCTGAATACTGTGTGCATGGAATAATGAAATAGGACCTCGGTTCTATTTTGTTGGTTTTAAGAACCCCGAGGTAATGATTAATAGGAACGGATGGGGGC
>CAWVQR010000038.1:35000-37500 GCA_963932245.1 Tachinus rufipes
CGTGCCGCAAGCCGATGCGGGATGCGCGTGGCCGATGCATGACGCGCCCCGGCCGGTCCGCGTCCCGACCCGCCGGCCGTTCATCCTTTATGTGAGAGTCGGTCCCCGGCCGACGCTTACTCAAAAACAATTTTAATTTCACAAAATCACATAAGCCTTACAAAAATTTTTGGTCAACAAATAATAATAATAAAATTTTATTTAAAAAGCGATTGTGTGTCGCGTCTGTCGAGGTATAAATTCTTCTTGTTGCTGCCCGCAAATCTTTTACCGGGATGACCCGGGCAAACAACAAGTCGACAATAAAAATAAATAAAATTTTATTTAAAATGCGATTGTGTGTCGCGTCCGTCGAGGTATATAAAATAATAAAATTAGATTTTGGTTTATATATATGAAATAAATGAAAATTTATCGAATATATTGCGATTGTGTGTCGCGTCCGTATAGAGTCTTGTCGCTGCCCGCAAATCTTTTTAGATGACCCGGGCAATACAGGACGACAAAACCAGCTCGCCGTCGGGACAAACGAACGAACCATTCGACCGGCCGCGCACCGTTCCCTCCGGGGAGCGTTGTTGCAACGCCGCGACGTTTATCGTTCTCCGTCCCAGATCGCCAGATCACGGCAGCGCGATGGATCGAGCGGGGAAAGAAGTATCGCTGTGTGACGAACCTCTCCCCGCCGTCTTTTCGTGCTCCGGCCTGGCCCTCGGCACCGAGCAAAAACAAAACAGGCGGCCGTCGTTCTCGACGGTCCGCGGCAGCACGCCGACCCTCTCCCCGCACTTCGTGCGAGAAAAATTAAAAAGAAACCGATCAACACAGCAGCGAGCGCTTCGGCGCCGCGCAGTTGTTTGGGAGGTATGGAGAGAGAAGTGAGAGCAGGCGGATTCCGGGCAGCCGCCCGGGTCCGCGTGCAGCGCGTGTGATAGAAGTAGTCGTCGTAAGGACGGAATTGAGAAACTCGTCGTGGTACGGCCTCTGTGCCGACCGCGTGCTAGTGGACCAACTCTCCTCGATGGCAGAGTTGCGACGTGTGCTCGCCGCCCGTTTGCGCGGGTGGCGCGCCGCGCACACAGCTCCCTGGTTGATCCTGCCAGTAGTCATATGCTTGTCTCAAAGATTAAGCCATGCATGTCTCAGTACAAGCCACATTAAGGTGAAACCGCGAAAGGCTCATTAAATCAGTTATGGTTCCTTAGATCGTACCCACACTTACTTGGATAACTGTGGTAATTCTAGAGCTAATACATGCAAATAGCATCTCCGACCGGAGACGGAAGGAGAGCTTTTATTAGATCAAAACCAATCGGCGGCGGCCCTTGGGTCGTCGTCGTACAACTTGGTGACTCTGAATAACTTTAAGCTGATCGCACGGTCCAGCACCGGCGACGCGTCTTTCAAATGTCTGCCTTATCAACTGTCGATGGTAGGTTCTGCGCCTACCATGGTTGTAACGGGTAACGGGGAATCAGGGTTCGATTCCGGAGAGGGAGCCTGAGAAACGGCTACCACATCCAAGGAAGGCAGCAGGCGCGCAAATTACCCACTCCCGGCACGGGGAGGTAGTGACGAAAAATAACGATACGGGACTCATCCGAGGCCCCGTAATCGGAATGAGTACACTCTAAATCCTTTAACGAGGATCAATTGGAGGGCCAGTCTGGTGCCAGCAGCCGCGGTAATTCCAGCTCCAATAGCGTATATTAAAGTTGTTGCGGTTAAAAAGCTCGTAGTCGAATTTGTGTCCCGCGCCGCCGGTTCATCGCTCGCGGTGTCCAACTGGCGTGTCCGCGGGACGTCCTGCCGGTGAGCTTAGCCCGCAAGGGCGGCTCAACTGTAAATCCCATCGCGGTGCTCTTCACTGAGTGTCGAGGTGGGCCGGCACGTTTACTTTGAACAAATTAGAGTGCTTAAAGCAGGCTAAAACTTTGCCTGAATACTGTGTGCATGGAATAATGAAATAGGACCTCGGTTCTATTTTGTTGGTTTTAAGAACCCCGAGGTAATGATTAATAGGAACGGATGGGGGCATTCGTATTGCGACGTTAGAGGTGAAATTCTTGGATCGTCGCAAGACGGACAGAAGCGAAAGCATTTGCCAAAAACGCTTTCATTGATCAAGAACGAAAGTTAGAGGTTCGAAGGCGATCAGATACCGCCCTAGTTCTAACCATAAACGATGCCAACCAGCGATCCGTCAACGTTCCTCCGATGACTTGACGGGCAGCTTCCGGGAAACCAAAGTTTTTGGGTTCCGGGGGAAGTATGGTTGCAAAGCTGAAACTTAAAGGAATTGACGGAAGGGCACCACCAGGAGTGGAGCCTGCGGCTTAATTTGACTCAACACGGGAAACCTCACCAGGCCCAGACACTGGAAGGATTGACAGATTGAGAGCTCTTTCTTGATTCAGTGGGTGGTGGTGCATGGCCGTTCTTAGTTGGTGGAGCGATCTGTCAGGTTAATTCCGATAACGAACGAGACTCTAGCCTGCTA
>CAWVQR010000038.1:52500-54761 GCA_963932245.1 Tachinus rufipes
CCTACCATGGTTGTAACGGGTAACGGGGAATCAGGGTTCGATTCCGGAGAGGGAGCCTGAGAAACGGCTACCACATCCAAGGAAGGCAGCAGGCGCGCAAATTACCCACTCCCGGCACGGGGAGGTAGTGACGAAAAATAACGATACGGGACTCATCCGAGGCCCCGTAATCGGAATGAGTACACTCTAAATCCTTTAACGAGGATCAATTGGAGGGCCAGTCTGGTGCCAGCAGCCGCGGTAATTCCAGCTCCAATAGCGTATATTAAAGTTGTTGCGGTTAAAAAGCTCGTAGTCGAATTTGTGTCCCGCGCCGCCGGTTCATCGCTCGCGGTGTCCAACTGGCGTGTCCGCGGGACGTCCTGCCGGTGAGCTTAGCCCGCAAGGGCGGCTCAACTGTAAATCCCATCGCGGTGCTCTTCACTGAGTGTCGAGGTGGGCCGGCACGTTTACTTTGAACAAATTAGAGTGCTTAAAGCAGGCTAAAACTTTGCCTGAATACTGTGTGCATGGAATAATGAAATAGGACCTCGGTTCTATTTTGTTGGTTTTAAGAACCCCGAGGTAATGATTAATAGGAACGGATGGGGCATTCGTATTGCGACGTTAGAGGTGAAATTCTTGGATCGTCGCAAGACGGACAGAAGCGAAAGCATTTGCCAAAAACGCTTTCATTGATCAAGAACGAAAGTTAGAGGTTCGAAGGCGATCAGATACCGCCCTAGTTCTAACCATAAACGATGCCAACCAGCGATCCGTCAACGTTCCTCCGATGACTTGACGGGCAGCTTCCGGGAAACCAAAGTTTTTGGGTTCCGGGGGAAGTATGGTTGCAAAGCTGAAACTTAAAGGAATTGACGGAAGGGCACCACCAGGAGTGGAGCCTGCGGCTTAATTTGACTCAACACGGGAAACCTCACCAGGCCCAGACACTGGAAGGATTGACAGATTGAGAGCTCTTTCTTGATTCAGTGGGTGGTGGTGCATGGCCGTTCTTAGTTGGTGGAGCGATCTGTCAGGTTAATTCCGATAACGAACGAGACTCTAGCCTGCTAACTAGGCGTACCTTTCGACATCTCAAAGGTCCGCCGGTCCTCGGCTTTCGGGTCGGGTGGCCGCGCGCGATTTTTACTGTCGGCGTACAATCAATTCTTCTTAGAGGGACAGGCGGCTCCCAGCCGCACGAGATTGAGCAATAACAGGTCTGTGATGCCCTTAGATGTTCTGGGCCGCACGCGCGCTACACTGAAGGAATCAGCGTGTCCTCCCTGGCCGAACGGCCCGGGTAACCCGCTGAACCTCCTTCGTGCTAGGGATTGGGGCTTGCAATTGTTCCCCATGAACGAGGAATTCCCAGTAAGCGCGAGTCATAAGCTCGCGTTGATTACGTCCCTGCCCTTTGTACACACCGCCCGTCGCTACTACCGATTGAACGATTTAGTGAGGTCTTCGGACCGGTACGCGGCGGCGTCTCGACGTCGCCGATGTTGCTGGGAAGATGACCAAACTTGATCGTTTAGAGGAAGTAAAAGTCGTAACAAGGTTTCCGTAGGTGAACCTGCGGAAGGATCATTAACGAATCCGTGCCACCTCCCGCACCGTGGGTAGGTTCGCGTTCTCGTTTTTAGAGGGAACACGCTGAGTGCGTAGTCCGGCCGCGCGCTGCGGTCTCTCCTTTCCTTCTCGCTTACAGCTGTGTGCTGGCGGGATGGCGGAGAGGTCCGCGCGCGCGGTGTGTGTTTGTAGTTTTCGGGCCGCGGTACCGGAATGTCCGGGGGTTTCTCTCTCGCGGCGCTTTGTGCGCCGCCTGACCGGCCCTCGCGCGCATTTTCCTTTATCCGGTTTTCAAAGCACTGCGCCGTGGCTCGAAACACGTGCGCGTCTTTCGCCCGCCGTGTCCGGAGACGACGACGTCGTCAAACTCCGAGACGGCGTCGGCGGAGGCGCAATCCATGCACGAAAGCAACAACGTAAATTGTCGATTCGTCCGAAATCGAAAACGCCCATGTCGCTCGAGGGGCCCAAGGCGTTGCCCCGATTCATTTCGATGAACGCCGCAAATCCAAAACAGATTACCCTGAACGGTGGATCACTTGGCTCGTGGGTCGATGAAGAACGCCGCAAAGCGCGCGATAAAATGTGAACTGCAGGACACATGAACATCGACAGTTTGAACGCATATTGCGGTCCTGGGATATCATTCCTGGACCTGTCTTGACTGAGGGTCGTCAACAGACGCCTGTTTCAGTGACGCGCCACGT
>CAWVQR010000039.1:0-5000 GCA_963932245.1 Tachinus rufipes
CCTAAGCAGGTGGTAAACTCCATCTAAGGCAAAATAACACCACGAGACCGATAGCAAACAAGTACCGTGAGGGAAAGTTGAAAAGAACTTTGAAGAGAGAGTTCAAAAGTACGTGAAACCGTTCAGGGGTAAACCTGAGAAACCCGAGAGTCCGAAACGGGAGATTCATCACGTCTCCGAGCCGTCGGGGAGCGAGTGGCGACGTGAGACCCCTCGGGGTCGATCGCGCCCCCGTACCCCGTGCGGCGACGAATGTGTGCACTTCTCCCAAAGTAAGAACGTCGCGAGCCGTTGGACGGCCGGCCTGAGGCCCGATGGGTAGCCCCGCGAGTGCGGTTCGCCGCATTCGTGGGACCCGCGGCGCCCGGCCCGCGTTCGACGGCATCACGAAGGCACGGAGCCGCGAAAGTTCGCGCCCGGCCCGTCGCAAGCGCGTCCCGTCACCTGGAACTCGGACCTAGTGCCGATTCTGGAGCGGGACGGCTGCTGGCGGCGGCGCTCTCGGGCAGTCTCCGCACATGCCGCTCCGCGACGCCTTAGCTAAGGGTTACTTCTCAGGACCCGTCTTGAAACACGGACCAAGGAGTCTAGCATGTACGCGAGTCACTGGGAGTCACTAGACCCACTGGCGGAATGAACGTAAAGACCGCCTCGCGCGGCTTGAGGGAGGATGGGAATCCCGACGGAGACCCCGCACTCCCGGGGCGTCTCGCACTCATCGCGAGTTGAGGCGCGCCCAGAGCGCACACGCTGGTACCCGAAAGATGGTGAACTATGCCTGGTCAGGACGAAGTCAGGGGAAACCCTGATGGAGGTCCGTAGCGATTCTGACGTGCAAATCGATCGTCGGAACTGGGTATAGGGGCGAAAGACTAATCGAACCATCTAGTAGCTGGTTCCCTCCGAAGTTTCCCTCAGGATAGCTGGCGCTCGTTCGGTACGAGTCTCATCCGGTAAAGCGAATGATTAGAGGCATTGGGGTCGAAACGGCCTCAACCTATTCTCAAACTTTAAATGGGTGAGATCTCCGGCTTGCTCAAATGTGAAGCCGCGAGATTTCGGATCAGAGTGCCAAGTGGGCCACTTTTGGTAAGCAGAACTGGCGCTGTGGGATGAACCAAACGCCGAGTTAAAGCGCCGAAATCGACGCTTATGGGATACCATGAAAGGCGTTGGTAACTTAAGACATGTTTATTTAAATAAGAAATTGCATTACATAAGTATGGCAAAGTTTAAAAAAAATAAAATATAATAAAAAGACAAAATAAAAATAGAAAAAGAAAAGCATGCATTAAAAATAAAATAATAAGTAAATATATATCATGTACCGCCTATCCCACCCATCTGAAAAAGAAAGGAAAGGATAAAAAATAGCCCTCGTTTTATAACTTTTATTCCACCCGCTCAAACCCCGCATAGTATAAGTACATACATATAATAGAAAACATAGAAAAAAAACCCGTAAACGGGTAAAAAAAATCACAAGGCACGTATAACTAAATAAAAGAAACCCATAGTGGGGAAAAATAAAATAAAATAGAAATTGTGAAAAAAAAACCCAAAATGGGAGAAAAAAAAACAGTTATCAAAATAAATTTATAACAACAGCATAATAAAAACAATTAATCGCAAAAAAACCATATAAATGGTAAAAAAAATTGTCCAGATTATTGTCCAGGTCCTCCGTACATCAGGTCGGCGTCCGTGGCCTCGGCCCCGGTCACACCGCTCCTGTTGCGCGTTTGCATCCGCGGGTTCCGCTGCCCCAGACCAGCACGGCTACTTAGTTCACCGTCCGGTCCGCGACGCGGAGTCCGCCGACGACGCCCTGCATCTTCTTATCCATGAAACGCCCTCTAGGTACTCCGATCAGCCATTCGACGTCCGTAGCCTCGGCTCCGGCAACCCCGATCTCGCTGTCCGTTTGCATCTGCGGGTTCCGCCACCCCGGACCAACACGGCTACTCAGTTCACCGCCCGGTCCGCGACGCGGAATCTGCAGACGTCGCCCTAGGATCTGCTTCCATCCATGTCCGTTGTTCTGCTTCCGGCTTGTCACCACCACAGACCAACACGGCTACTCAATTCACCGCCCGGTCCGTGGTGTAGTCTCGCGGACTGTTGACGCTCAGATGCTGCCAACAGTATCTTCGTCCCAACTGCCGTCCTACCATTTCCATTGTTGCGTGTTCGGTGAGTCCGTACCTGGCCAAAAACGCGCAAACACCCGCCCAAGAGCATGTCCCCATCTAACCTGGCTTTAATGAGTCAATAGAACCCGCAAATGTTTCAAAAATTTCCCAGAACTTTACTTCGCGTCTTACTCTGTCTAGTTCACCGTAATTTACCGGCCAAGTAAGCCCTTCTCGCGTCATATCTAATTGCGCCCTATCTCTCTGCTCTTGCGTATATGCACATGTAAACATTACATGTTCCGCGTTACCTATTTCTTCGCCGCATTCGCAGATGTCACTATCTACTTTTCCTATTCTTTTTAGAAATTCCCTAAAATTACCATGTCCCGTCATAAGTTGTGTCATTTCTGGCGTAATGTTTACTCTGATATTCTGTCTCTCATCAACTGTCCTAATAAAATTAAACGTAACGCGTCCGTCTACCGAATTTACCCATCTGTCGTTCCACCTATTCCTTGCGACTTTTCTGATTGCCCTTTTTGCATACGAGAAGGGGGCCTCCTCGTATGCTACTACCATTTCCTCCCCAGTCGCTTCCTTAGCTAATTCATCTGCTCTCTCATTCCCTATATTTCCCGCATGAGCTTTCGTCCAGTGAAATTTAATTATTTTTCCCTGCTGTTCCCTGATCATCTGTCCTATTTCAACCATTAATCCTGTCGGTTTATACATTGATCTCAACGCATGAAGTGCCGATTTTGAGTCCGAAACTATATGCCACTCTACGCTTATTTCATCATTAATGAATTTAATTGCCTCCCTGATTGCTACTAGTTCGCTTTGAAAAACTGAGCATTTGTCATCTAACCTAAGTTTTCTAATCTCGCTTTCTACCCCATGTCTATAAACTGCTATTGCAGCTCCCGTATCGTTCCCTGATTTTGATCCGTCAGTATAAATAACGTTTTCCTTATAAAACTCCTGATCTACCGTGTCAAATCTAATACCCCTATCTTTGGCCGGATGCACCGGCGTATCTATTCCGCGTCTTTCTATTTTAATTATCTCATCGTCCCTGTTAATTTCTCCCTTGTTTCTTACCCACCACCTTGTACTAGTTTCTTTAATTTTTTCCTCTATAGGAATCAAATCCCCAATGATTAATGCCGCTTCAGTTGAAACCGATTTATATGCAGCGGCCGCGCATATTCCCATGACCCTTTGTGTCGATCTTAATTTATTTATATCTTTAACTTTAAGATTGTTCCCCCAAATTGCGGCGCCGTATGTCATCCCGGGTTCTATTGCTCCCAAATATATTGTTTTTGCGGCTTCTCTCGTCAAGCCCCATGTTAATTTACACGCAACCCTCATCTGTTGCGACACTTTTTTTGCTTTATCGCATACATACTCTACATGTTTTTTCCAGTTAAGTTTATCGTCAATTACTATCCCTAAATATTTCATTGATTCCGCGCAGTGAATGTATGTCTCCCCCATTTTAAAATTTGGTTTTTGTTGACCAATTTTCCCAAAAAATAGTGCCGTTGTTTTATCCGCGTTAAAATCTAACTTTACTTCATTTCCCCAATTATTAATGATTTCTAACGCGTTATTAACCGTCATTTTTAGACCCTTGTATTGTCTCGATCTTGCTAACAGTATCGTGTCGTCCGCAAAAGCTATTATTTCGCAGTTTTCCGGAACTGTCCGCCGAAGTAACGTCGCATGCAAAATTTTCCAGAATCCCGGTCCTGATTTTGACCCCTGTGGGCACCCTCTCTCGATTAATCTACTAGCTGATTGACCCGCGTAATCTATTTGCGCGCTTCTGTTATTTAAAAAATCTTTAGCTAATTTAATTAAATTTCCCGGCGTATTAATTTTATTTAACTCGTCTATAATAATTGGCCACCAAGCGTGGTCAAATGCTCCCGCAATATCTAAGGAAACTACCGCGCAATATTCCCCATCTCTCTTTACGTTTTCTATATAATCGATAACTTTTTGTACCGCGTGAATCGTCGATTTTCCTTTTGTAAATCCAAACTGATTTGAAGCTACCCCTGCGTTACTTTCAAAATGAAATTCTACTCTCTTAATTAAAATGTCATCTAATATTTTCCCTAGGCATGGCAACAAGCAGATCGGTCTAAAACTCCCCATGTCCGTAACGTCGTCCTTTCCTGCTTTAGGAATAAGTCTAACGTCCGTGTCTTTCCAGCACGCTGGAAAGACACCTTCTTTTACGCAGTCCTTAAAACAAACAAATATTTCTTCCCCCATGGTAAGCATAGCCCGTTTGATTATGTCAACAGTAATTTTATCGCGCCCTGGTGCTTTTTTTGGTCCTATTCCTTTTATCGCTAAATCTAATTCCCCCCGAGTGAGATCACAGTCGTTTTCGCCCCCCATTGCATTTTCCGCTCTAACACGCGTTTCTTTCTGCGTCTCGCTATCTAAGTTTGAATCGTCTCCCGGAAAAAATTTACTAAGTAGCGCCGACGCCGTTTCGTCCATCGTCTTGGTAAACGTACCGTCTTCCAATCTGACGTTCGAAACAACGTTGCGCCGCTTTTTGCCCCTTATGACTTTATACGCGCACCCCCACGGTTCTTCGCTCGATGACTCCGTGCAAAATCTCTTCCATTCCCTAAGTCGCGTATCTTTAATTAATTTTTTGTATTCAGCAAACTTTTCATAATAAATTCCCTTTTTTTCTACCCTATCTATGTCCCCCCTAGCTCTATTCCATTCCCTTTTTAATTTCCTAACTTCGCGTCTCATGTCACCTATCTCGCTTGTCCACCATGGTACCGATTTATTAAATTTTTTCACTTTTGGAATTGCTTCCTCGCATGCTTC
>CAWVQR010000039.1:12500-22500 GCA_963932245.1 Tachinus rufipes
CTAAAAAGGTAAGTATAAAACTGTTGTGGTTAATAAGTAAAAGTAGTCTTATTAAAAATCCCTAAAACAATAACGAAACTTTAATAACCAAATTAATATCTCAATAATAACCCTATAAAATCTAACAACTAAAACTTAAGTAACAGTAGAGAGGCCTTAAAACTCAATTACTACCGTTACAGGAGCATCGCCGCTTGGGGCATGCTACACTACCCCCCTCCAAGGAAAGAAAATATGACGAAGGAGTATTTTCAAAACCCTGGGAGCACAAGGAAAATAAAAAAATATTATAGACTTGGAAACAGGACGTCTATGGCGATTCCGACTTAAAGAGGCCACAACTACATTCGCTCAACACACACTCACACAGACATCTATATATTGCGCATCACTACTACTCACCATTCGCACGTTGTGGTAACTCCGCTGGAATCGTCTGCATTCGGGAAAATGCCTCAACAATTGACACTGAACCCAGCACAGCAGGAATACCATTGACATCGTGAATATCTTAACTGCTATAACCTTTGGTAATAACTAAAATAACACATGCCTCTAACATAAATTTAAGCTGTATAAACCTAACCATGTTACTCACGAAATTTGCCTAACTTACTATTAAGCTCCAGAAAACTAAATACAACCATAACTAACAACTTGCTATGGCCTAACACGTATTTCGTCACTAAATTAGGACGAGACAGTCTCGGTAGCCTGTCCCTGACAAGTATGGAGATTAACTCGTTTCCACCGCAACTCTCATCCTTTATCAGACTTAAATCTGATCAATTAGACAATTCCTGCTTAACAGCACTTGCTAAAAAGTAACTATACCCTAAAATAACTGATCATACATACTTCTGTACAAAAACCACTTTTCTGTACAATAATCTATCCCAGCACAAATATAAGTAGGAATTGAAAGAAACACCCAGTAACTTGACATACATATCTTACCTAAAATGATATAGGTAGAACAAAAGTGCTTCTCACTCACTTAATTTAATCTTGGCCTGTAGGTCCCTCTCCTAGGTATGGCTTCAAATCCTTGATATGCCATCTACCGAGGTTTTTCCCATCTGACTCGAGTTCATACACGAGAGGACTCACTACTCTAACAATCCTACACAGAATAAACTTGGGAGCTAGTTTGGCAGAAAACCCTACTGCCGCGTCTGACAGAACCTTGTTGGCTTTCCAAACTAATTGCCCTTCCTCAAAAGTAAAATCTCTCTTTCTGAGATTGTAGGCTTTAGCGTTGCGCTCGTAAGCCTTATGAAGGTGAGAGGCAACATCTTCATACACACTCCTTAAGTGGCCTACATTCTTTACGTATTTATCATACGTCTCTCTTACGGATACATTCTGATTGTTCCTTACCAGAATTTCATAGAAACTTCCATCGGATGCTACTTCTCTTCCGAACACTAAGGCATTGGGAGAATAATTTGTCACTTCATGTACTGCTGACCTAAGGGCGCTTCCAATTCGGAATACTTCTTCATCCCAACACTTGTGAGGGTTCTTACCGAGGTATGATCTGATGGCTGTTCCTACTACTTTATTCACACGTTCTGTGAAGTTGACCTGAGGGTGGTATCTCGCATTATACCATACCTTCTTGACCTGGTATTTCTCCATTAATCGCTTGAAAACTCCTCCGGTAAACTGGGGCCCATTATCTGCCATCAAGATTTTCGGCACTCCAAATACTAGAAACACGTAGTTTTCAAGGTACTTTACCACCTCGGGTGCCGTTGCTTTCCTGAGAGGCTGTATTAGAGGAAACTTGGAAAACCAATCCGTAACCACTAAAAGCCAAGAATTCCCTTTCGTTGACCGCGGTAGTGGTCCCATTAAGTCTAAAGAAACAACCTCGAAAGGAAGACTTGCTTGTTTCTCCTTTCCCATTGGTCCCGCACGGGCCACATTAGTATGCTTCTGCGAAGCACAGATGTTGCATTGTCTCACATACTTAAAAACTTCTTTCTTCATTCCCCTCCAGTAGTATTTATTGCTCACTCGTCTTAGTGTCTTGAAGTATCCGAAATGTCCTGCAGTCGCGTCATCATGACTTTCACGCAAAACCTGCGCTATTCTTTCTGCTGGGAGAACTTCTTTCCACTCCGTAGTCGTAATTGGTATCGGTGACTTCTTGTCAAAGTGGCGGAATAACTTTCCACCTTCTAGGAGCCAATCTGGGTATTTAGCTGGGTCTTTTCTAACCTTCTCTAAAATATCTGTAAACCATAGATCTGACGTTAAAGGCAACTCACCCTCCAATAAGTGTATTCGGGAAAGCGCGTCTGGCACTACCATTTCCTTTCCCTTCCGGTGAATCAGGTTTATCCTAAATTGGGATAGTCTCATGGCCCATCTGGCCAATCTTCCAACCGGGTCCTTTAAGGTCTGTAGCCACAGCAAGGAATGGTGGTCAGTAATTGCGGTGACCTCAACTCCCTCAATAAATGGCCTAAATTTTTCCAGCGCGAATAGTAGAGCTAAACATTCGCGCTCCGTCACCGTGTAGTTTCTTTCGGTTCTTGTCAGAGTCCTACTGGCATAAGCGATGGCGCACTCTCTGCCATCCTCGTCCAGTTGAGAAAGACATGCCCCGACGCCGCTGTCAGATGCGTCGCTTTGGATGGTGAAAGGTTTTTCGAAATGAGGGGTGGCCAAGATCGGTGTCGTGACTAGGCTCTGCTTAAGTCTTAGGAAAGCTTTATCGGCTTCTTGAGTCCACCCAACCTTCTGGCCCTTCTTCTTGCCTTTCAACAGGTCAGTTATTGGTGACATTATCATTGAAAAGCCTGGAATAAACCTGCGGTACCAGCCGCAAAGTCCGACGAATCGCTTAATCTCTGTTGCTGTGCGAGGCACTGGGTAGGCTATCATACTACTTATTTTGTCTGGGTCGGTCCTCAAGCCGTGCTGGTCTACCACAAATCCTAAATATTTTAACTCAGGTTTACAGAAGTGGCACTTACTTGTGTTGACAGTGAGGTTGGCGTTCTTCAATCTTTGGAAGACCTCCTTCAGGGTTTCGAGATGCTCATCAAATGTACTATTCACTATCACAATATCGTCTAAATAAACGAATACCTTGGGCTCTATCTCCGGTCCGAACAGCGAATCCATTAACCTCTGCTGTACCTGCGCCGCATTACTGAGTCCAAAGGGAAGGACTTCGAATTGAAAAAGACCTCTTCCGGGTATTGCAAATGCCGTCTTTTCTTTGGAATCTTCATCTAGCGGTATTTGCCAAAAAGCTGATTTCAAGTCAATGCTAGATAAATATTTAGCGTCTCGTAATTTATTCAGTATGGTATCGAGGCGCGGCAAGGGGTAGGCGAGTGGCTTGGTCACGGAGTTCAGCTTTCTCCCATCAAAGCAGAAACGATACTCCGAAGGTGATTTTTGTACCAATAGTACTGGAGAACACCAAGCGCTCGCTGAGGGTGTGATGACACCCATTTTAATCATCTTGTCCACTTCCTGATTGAGGTGGACTGCCATGTATGGAGACAAGGGGTACGGTCGTTGCTTAATCGGCAGGCTATCTCCTGTATCTATCTGATGGGTGTACAGGTGTGTGCGGCCTAACTTCACCGTCGACATTTCGAGCTGCTCAAACAGGGCTCTTACCTCTCTTAGGCGTATTACTTTGGTCTGGTCTAGACTGTTCTCCTGTGCGATTCCTGCAACTATGCCGGTCTTCACCCTGTTCATTAATTCGGCACCAGTTCCTAATGAGTAGGATTGATCCCCTAGGTTTAGTCTCAGAAGGTTCTTTGTAGCAAAGTCCGAACCTAGCACGAATCCCAAAGGAAACGAAGGAATTACCAAGATCCTTGTGACATATATCATACTACCTATTCTGATCGGCAATTCCATGGATCCACACACTTCTCCTTTCGTTCCGTCGGCAGTGGACACCTGCGACATCTCCGGCGCTTCCATAACTAAATTCAGCTTTAGTAGCTTCTTATAAGCTTCTCTTCCAACTACCGATACGTTAGCCCCTGTATCTATGAGAGCCACAAAAGGTAATCCGTAGATGTCTATGTTAATGTGAGGTCTATTATCATTCTTGTTATGATGTAAGAGGGGTTTGACTACTGGGGCTGGTAACAAAAATTCTCTTACCTTAGTCAGCCATTTGCTCCACTCTTCATCTTTCTCGACCGCTTGTGTTGTTTCCGAGGCGGGGCGGTCGGTGACCCTCACCTTCACTAATCGTTTTTTTGGCACTTAGGACACGTAGCCACTATCACTCCTTGTGTCCCACATTTCATACAAAACTTCCGTTCTCGTTTTGCTTTACAATAACGAAAAATGTGTCCTTTCTTTCCACAATTCCAGCACTCACCTCTCATGGGTCTTGCAATACCTGTGCTGTCGGTAGCTGGTATGGGCACCTCTCTGTTGGTCTGGATGGTTGAAACGTCCGTTCTATTGGGCTCGTAATGGCTGATGGCAGGTAAGTCCGCTTCTAGCTTTCGACAGCACACCGCTAATTCTGCCATGTTATTCACTTCTACAAGGCTGATGTAACCAAGGTAGCTATGGAGTAGGTTCTTTCTTACTGCTCTCAGTCTCTGGTCTTCTGGCGGGATTACGGACAGCCTTTGGAAAAGATTCTCCATGGACGCAATATAAATGGCCACTTTTTCTCCTGGTCTCTGTTTACGCACTCTTATCTGCTCCCAAATATGATCGTCGTGGTGTGGCGGAAGAAAATCTTGTTTTAATTTGGCCACTAACTCAACCCAATCGTTTACTCCAGATCTTACTGATCTGAACCAGATCAACCCGGCTCCAGCGAACAAGTCTATTGCCGACAACAGCAAATCTCTGTGAGAGGCTCCTCTCGCTACTCTCAACTCCTCCACTCGTTCTAAAAAGGAAAGGACGTCATCCTTGCTATCACCGGAAAATGTCACTCCCCATTTATAGGCCCGGACAAAGTTGTTTGGTCTCTTTGGCTCTGATGGTGCGGGAAATGGTGTTGACGTCATTGCCAAGTCTAATTGTCTCAACTTCTCTTCACCTGAAGATTCATCGTCATCCGATTCTCTGCCGGGTTTCATGATGAACGTACTCTTCATGGCTTCCACTAAAGTTTCCTTATTTACTGTTATTTTTGTTTCCTGGTCTATGCATCTGTCTCTCAAATCACTCGCTATTTGTTCGAGGTTTGGCTTCGCAAAAGTTTGGTATCGGTCCAGCCTTTGCTTAAGGTGCATAAGCCTATGTTTTACTTTCTGCTCACAATACCGTCCATCATCACCTGGATAGTTAGAGATCAGACCATCAATCTCTTTGGATGTCTGTCGGATCTCGTCTGCCTCCTTGTTTGTTAGGGCCGTTCTTATATCTGGTTGGCAAGCGTCCTTCTTTTTGTTTCTAAATAGTACTTGTAGTTGTTTTTGGCTCAGATCCCACGGACCTTCGTAACCTCTGAGTTCCAGCTCGTAAGCTATCTCGTACTTTTTCAAATACCTCGCATTTAACGACATTTTCGCTACGAACTTCACTAACCAAACTACTAAATCCTAAACTGCTAAAAACCAGTCTCATTAACTTGTAATGACTAAACGAATTATAGACAACAAATACCACATACAAATTCCCAAAAAATAAAGATAGTGTATGTCAAAATTACAGTGCTCTTACTCGCATGCGAATCCTCTGTCCAATAAGTCAATCTAATCCTTCTTAACAACAAATCCAGTCTTGCTCGTCGAGCCCCACGTTGGGCTCCAAATTCGTGTACCACCCCCGCAAGAGTCACGTTGCTACCTTACGGTAGTTGCAGCTATGCTAGTCGGGTGGGTCGGGATTCTTCGAAGTCTTGGTCGGCGGGCTCCAATTGTTTTTATTATGTCCCGGTTATTGCCAGATAGACGGGCACACCCTAGGGTAAAACAATAAAATTCCTAGGATGGGTTAAGAGAATTAAAAAAGTAATACCCGAAACACAAGATTTATTACGACCACTGACTTAAAAACATTAAAACAAACAAGGTATTGGCTTTAAAATATAAAGTAAGAGTAACAGAAACTATCTATGTTCAAAATATAAAGTAACATAACACTACTACTCTACTCATTGACCGTTATATGTTTTCCCCATAAACACACAAATACTAAAGAAATTTACCAAAACCTATAAATTAGTTCTGGGAGATCCCGAACATAATTTATAACATACTGAATAACTCCATAAGCAAAATTGCTAAGTCCCATAAATTAGTTCTGGGATTTCTCCCGAACATAATTTATAATATAACAAACCAAACAGGGGAGTCGTTCGGTACACCTACCACGATTCGGACCCCCTTATTGAGCTTGGAAGGTAAGGTCGGTTCAGTTCCACGATCAGACTTCCTCGAATGAACTTCTGCATCCGCTTATAAAGCAAAAGCAAATAAAGTGGGGAACATAAACCGTGCCTGATTGGCCCTTGGAAACACGTGGCTCACCCCACCAAAATAGCAGAATAGCCGCGAGCAGGTGTTCCAACTCACTAACAAAAACAGTGTTTACAACTGTAGGAAATAATAAAACTAAAATAGAAAACGGGATAATACTAAACTATTGCACACGCAATAATATTAATAATTGATTCATGCAACTACTGCACCGGAATTAATCGAAATAAAAGCAATCAGTTAATAGAATAAGAAATAACACGTGGTGCACTCTTGGTTGCCTATGTTAACTATCCACAAGCAAGCAATACTCGCAAACAAAACAACTTCACGGCACAGCTGTTGACCATGAAAAACTTGTGGAATGTTGTTGTGATTGTGCGTGCATAATAGTGAATCAATTAAATAATAATACAAAGTGAAACAACGGTGATTAATGTGAGTAGTGTGCATCAACCACGGACGTGGCTGAATAAAGCGGGTAAGTAAACACATTAATTAATACGGGCTTGCCGGACTCCTAACCCAACTCCAAAACAAAACATAGAACGGCAAAGAGTAGTTTAAGCGCTATTTAATCCTTAAAAATTAAAATAAATAATTCTACAAATAAACATAAAGTAAATAATCCAACATCAATCAAAAAAATAATTACTAAATAAAGTGTACATCGCGAATGATCGCACTAACTCACAAATCGTCCCGCGGTAATGTCTTAGGGTTCCTGAAGAACTTAAGTGTCTCCGTGTCTGAGACACGCATACGGTAACGTCGCACTCGGGGTTTGGTGCCTCTCCGGTTGCGCTTCTTGGGACGAGCAGCTGGCGTTGGAGTTGGTGCCGGAGGTGGACGCGGACGAGTGACAAGCACGGCCCCCCTTTCTGCCAACCACGGATGCTCTAGTGCCGATGGGAGCGTATACATAGATTGTAGAAGCATCAATGGAGGTGCACTAGGACCTGGAATTGCTTCTAACCTGGTGATGGCGTCTGGCACGACTTCTGAGGGACCTGGAGCAGCTTGGCTGACCACGCCACCCCTTGGGATGGGCGGCAGAGGACTGATCCAGTCAGAAGACGCCTTCGGAGAGCTGTTCGGTACTGTAGAGGCCAGCGATGGGGTTGGAGAAGGCCAGGTTTTTGGTGGCGTATACAAACCAAATAACATTGCCTTTCGGAGTCTCCATTGGGCTTGTAGCTCCGCTTCACGGCTTGGTGATGGTGGTAAGGATATCGGGGAGGCGTTGAGTTCAAGAACTTCCATGATGCAAATCTATACAGACTCAAAGGTAAGATATTTGCACACAACATTACCATACCCCAGGTTCCTTACACACACAAGACAGCACGGAAAAACATCACAAAGGTAGACACTAACGACTAGTAATTAACAACCGCTAACACACTTACTTACTTGAGAGATCAAATTGTCTCTTATTAAATAAACTTGTAGGGATAAGTATAAAAGGAAAGCAGCATCCTTCATGGCAAATCCTGAGGCAAATTAAGACTGGATAACGAAATAGTATTCACACACCTGTGAATTACATCAACTCCGGAGAGACTTGCATGGGATTAGATGCACTTGGACAGTCCCAACCAATCAACAATAAGTATCAGCCTAAAAAGGTAAGTATAAAACTGTTGTGGTTAATAAGTAAAAGTAGTCTTATTAAAAATCCCTAAAACAATAACGAAACTTTAATAACCAAATTAATATCTCAATAATAACCCTATAAAATCTAACAACTAAAACTTAAGTAACAGTAGAGAGGCCTTAAAACTCAATTACTACCGTTACAGGAGCATCGCCGCTTGGGGCATGCTACAATTGGATTTTGCTTCTCTCGGGTATGAGCACTCGAAGCCGAAGCCAGCCGCCGGTGCGCGTTGGATTCGTCACTAAGTTCGATGCCGAGCGCGCGTTGCGTTCGTCAAAGTTCCGATCATCGAGTATGAGGACCCGACAGAAAAGTTGCTACAGGGATAACTGATTTGTGGCGGCCAAGCAGAATTCGAGTTTAAAAAGTCGTGTCGGCTCCGGGTATGGGCACCCTGCAGTCTGCGCCTGCGGAGACGCGTTCGTCTAAGTCTCCGTCGAGTATGGGCACCCAAAGCCGAAGCCGCCTTTTAAAACGCTTATGTCTCCGTCGGGTATGGGCACCCGACAGTCTGAGTCGGCCAAAGATGCAATGTGTGTATAGGCACCCTAAGTATATCTCGGATATTGAAACAAAATACAAAGAGTGTATCGGCACCCAAAGTCGGGTATAGGAACTCTGCAGCCAGCGCCGCTCAAAAATCGGGTATGGGCACCCGACAGTCTGAGTCGGCCAAAGATGCAATGTGTGTATAGGCACCCTAAGTATATCTCTGATATTGAAACAAAATACAAAGAGTGTATCGGCACCCAAAGTCGGGTATGGGAACTCTGCAGCCAGCGCCGCTCAAAAATCAAACTCCCCGTCGAGTATGGGAACCGCCAACCGCGCGCCGGTTCTCTCTTTGTCGCCGTCCGTCGTGTATGGGCACCGCTCCGTGAAGCCGATAATTTTTCGGGTTTGTCAGCCTGCACTTATTTGTCGACTCGGTCGAGACAATCAATCACAAAAAAATTTATTAAAAAAAAAAATATTTTTTTTTAATTTAAAAAAAATAATTAAAAAAAAATAATTAAAAAAAAAAATAATTTAAAAAAAAAATGTGCCGTCCGATCCGAGCCCGAGGTAAAATTTCATGCTATTGCGGCCGAGCAAAATAAAAACACAAGTCGGTCGCGCGTATCGGCACCGTTCAGCGGAGCCGAGCCCGACCGGAAGCGCCGCTCGTGCCGCAAGCCGATGCGGGATGCGCGTGGCCGATGCATGACGCGCCCCGGCCGGTCCGCGTCCCGACCCGCCGGCCGTTCATCCTTTATGTGAGAGTCGGTCCCCGGCCGACGCTTACTCAAAAACAATTTTAATTTCACAAAATCACATAAGCCTTACAAAAATTTTTGGTCAACAAATAATAATAATAATAAAATTTTATTTAAAAAGCGATTGTGTGTCGCGTCTGTCGAGGTATAAATTCTTCTTGTTGCTGCCCGCAAATCTTTTACCGGGATGACCCGGGCAAACAACAAGTCGACAATAAAAATAAATAAAATTTTATTTAAAATGCGATTGTGTGTCGCGTCGCGTCCGTCGAGGTATATAAAATAATAAAATTAGATTTTGGTTTATATATATGAAATAAATGAAAATTTATCGAATATATTGCGATTGTGTGTCGCGTCCGTATAGAGTCTTGTCGCTGCCCGCAAATCTTTTTAGATGACCCGGGCAATACAGGACGACAAAACCAGCTCGCCGTCGGGACAAACGAACGAACCATTCGACCGGCCGCGCACCGTTCCCTCCGGGGAGCGTTGTTGCAACGCCGCGACGTTTATCGTTCTCCGTCCCAGATCGCCAGATCCCGGCAGCGCGATGGATCGAGCGGGGAAAGAAGTATCGCTGTGTGACGAACCTCTCCCCGCCGTCTTTTCGTGCTCCGGCCTGGCCCTCGGCACCGAGCAAAAACAAA
>CAWVQR010000039.1:27500-32500 GCA_963932245.1 Tachinus rufipes
AAAAACAAATTACAATAATCCAATTGCATACAAAACATGACAATGTTACAACAATATATATATATACACAAAACATACATAACACATACATGACATATACATATACATATTACATACATAAAATATACATACAATACACAAGCAAACATTTGCCCCACCCATATAAAGTTTTAGGAAATAATAAACAACCCTCTTTTATAATTTTATTCCACCCGTCACTATATCCCAATATATTACAATAAAGTAATTCCCATTCCCAAAAACCTGTAAAGAAAAAACAATCCTAGAACATAAAAAAAAAAAACAAAAACAATCAATAACATGCAAAAAAAAACAGTGTAAAAAGATAAAGCGCGGTTTCCCACGCCCGTCCTTCGCCTGTTTTCGTCTGCCTGGTGATGTCCAATCCAATCCAATAGATCCAGTCGAATTAAGTGAGCCAACTCAACCGCCGCGCGCACAGTAAACCAGAATAGGAGCTCCTACTATATGTTTAATTCTAACCTTATTTATTTCAATATATCTAGAGATCCCGCAAATAACCTGAATGTTTCCCAAAATATTTTTTCCCCTCTGATACTGACCAACTCATCGTAATTCGTTGGCCACCTCAGCCCTGCCAAGACCAACTTCAAGTCCGCCCTGTCACGTTGTTCCTGCGTATAATCGCAAGAGAACATGACATGTTCGGCACTATCCGTTCCTTTCCCGCATGAACAGTCATCCGTTTCAGACTTTCCTATTTTCTTTAAAAATTTCTTAAAATTCCCATGTCCCGTCAATAATTGAGTCATCTCGTATGTTATATTTATGTCAATCTTCTGTCTTTCGTCAACCGTCCGGATGAAGTTGAAAGTAACACGTCCATCCGTCGAGTTGACCCACCTCTCATTCCATCTATTCCTAACTTCCCCTCTAATAATCTTCTTCGCGAATGAAAAAGGTACCCTATCGTAAATTGTTTCGCCTGCATCCCTGCTCGCATCTTTTGCGAGAGCGTCGGCCCTTTCGTTGCCGACGTTTCCCGCGTGCGCCTTTATCCAATGAAATAAAATATTTTTCCCCGCGTTGTCCCTGATCATTTTATCAATTTCAGTCATTAGCTCCGTGGGTTTCTTCATTGTTCTAAGGGCGTGAAGCGCCGACTTAGAATCAGAAACCACGTGCCAATCTACGTCCGTTTGGCGGCCGATGAATTTGACCGCCGCTCTAATTGCAACCAGTTCCGATTGGAATACTGTGCATTTCCTATCTAATTTTAATTTTTCGCATCCCATCTCTCTGTCTAATCTATAAATCGCGATTGCAGCGCCCGTACCGTCTTCGGTTTTAGACCCGTCCGTGTATATTACATTAAACCCGCTAAAGTTAACGTCTACCTCATCGAAGTTAATTCCCCGTGTCTTGGCAGGGTGTATCGCCCTACCGGAACCTCTGGTTTCTATCCTAACTAATTCTTCTCTCTCTAAAATTCCCGTATTTTTAACCCACCACCGCGAGCTAGCCTCGCGGATTTTCTCTTCTACCGGTATCAGGTCCCCGATAACGAGAGCGGCCTCAGCCGACACCGACCTGTAGGCAGCTGCCGCACAGATCGCCATCGCCCGCTGCGTTGATCGGAGTTTCCTAATATCCCTAACTCTTAAATTATTCCCCCATATTGCCGCACCATATGTCATGGCCGGCTCTATAGCTCCCAGATAAATCGATCTCATGGCTTCTCTACTAAGCCCCCACGTAAGTTTGCAAGCAACTCTGAGTTGTTGCGAAACTTTCCTAGCCTTATCGCACACGTATTCTACGTGTTTTCCCCAATTTAACCTGTCGTCTATCATAATTCCCAAATATCTTATGCTGTCCGCACTGCGAACAGTCACATCTCCCATTTTAAAATTAACCCTAGCCTGGCCTACTTTAATCCCAAAATAGAGAGAAGTAGTTTTCTCCCCATTAAAATCTAATTTCACCTCGTCACCCCATTTTTTGATTAAACCTAGCGTCTCATTAACATCTTTAATTAGGCCCTTCTGTGTCCTGTTTCTAACTAACAAGACGGTATCGTCCGCAAAAGCTATTATCTCGCAATTTTCCGGAATTGCCTTTCTCAAAAGAGTCCCGTGAATGATTTTCCAAAATCCCGGGCCGGATTTCGACCCTTGTGGACACCCTCTCTCAATAACCCTGTCTACGTGCTGACCCGCAAATTCAATTCTAGCAATCCTATCTTCTAGAAAATCCCTTGTGAGATTGATCAAGTTTTTCGGTGCATCATATCTACCTAACTCTCCGATAATTATCGGCCACCACGCATTGTCGAATGCCCCGGCAATGTCCAGAGACACCACCGCACAGTATTCCCCATCTGTTTTGGCTCCCTTTATAAAATCTATAACCCTCTGAACCGCGTGAACTGTAGATTTACCCCTTGTAAAACCATATTGGTTTTCCACAATGCCCCCTTTCGTTTCTAAGTGATATTCGATCCTCTTGATCAGAATATCGTCTAACACCTTTCCCAGACAAGGCAACAGACAGATCGGCCTGTAGCTTCCCATGTCCGTTACATTGTCTTTTCCCGCCTTTGGAATTAACCTAACATCGGTGTGTTTCCAGCAAGCCGGAAACACACCTTCCCTAACGCATTCTCTAAATGTAATAAATATTTCCTCGCCCACGGTCGTCATGGCCCGCTTGACCATGTCGATCGTGATCTTATCCCGCCCTGGTGCCTTTTTTGGCCCTATGCCTTCGATGGCTCTATCTAATTCCTCCCGTGTGAGGTCGCAATCATTTACCCCACCCGTGATGTTCGCCGCTTGTTCGCGAATTTCTCTTTGCGCCTCGCTATCTACTATTATTCTATCCTCCGGAAAAAACTTTTCTAACAACGCCGCCGCCGTCTCGTCCATCGTTTTGGTAAACGTGCCGTTTGCCAATTTGACATTAGAGACGACCCTACGACGCTTGCTTCCCCTGATAACTTTGTAAGCGCGTCCCCACGGGTCCTCCGAAGAGGATTCCGTGCAGAAGCGCTTCCATTCTTTTAACCTTGTATCCTTAATTAACTGTTTATATTCCCCAAACTTAACATAATATTCCCGTTTTCTATCTTCTCTATCTAAATCACCCCTTGCTCTATTCCACAGCCTCTTTAGGCGCCTTACTTCCCGTCTAGCATTGCTAATTTCCCCGGTCCACCAAGGTACCGATTTCGAGAATTGTTTGATTCTCGGAATCGCCGCCTTGCAGGCTTCCACTATAACATCGTTTATAGTTTCCGCCGTCCTATTCAAACCCTCTCTTGTTCTATTACCTAGCGTGCTAACTATCCTATATTTATTTTCCTCTATATAATCGTCAAATCTTGCCCAATCCGCTAGTTTGGTGCAAAATCCGCGATTTATCTCAACAGTTCCTTCCCCGGCTATTTCCCACCTAATAATTCTGTGATCAGAGATTTCATTCTCCGTATCCACGTACCAACCTCCGGTCGAAGCCGCGATGTCTGCCGAACAAGCTGTCACATCTATGAAACTTGTTCGGCCGGCCGGTCCGGCGAAAGTTGGCACGTCACCCACATTTAAAACAATTAATTCCTCTTCCTCTAAAAAATCTGCAAACATGCGACCGCGTTTGTCCTCATACGGGCTCCCCCATAATCCGGACTTGGCGTTCGCATCTATTCCTAGAACTACCTGACCCTTATTTTTTAATTCCCTTACTACCTGCCTAATATCCCTAATTACTACCTCGAAATCCTCCGACTTATTTTCCGCACAGGGAACATAAGCCGATACACCGAAAAACCTAATCAACCCTTTTGTTATCTCAACGACCGTAATCCGGTCGTTAGATAAATCTGTAATGATTACCCCATGTACCCTATTGTTATTAATTATTATTGCTGCTCGCGGTTTATTCCCGCTTTTATAAAAAACTCCCGTGCTTGAGGTGAAGCCTCCTATTTTTCCCCCCTTGATATTTGGCTCCTGAATGAAGCAAACATCTGTTTCCTCTTCCTGCATAATTTTATTTAAAATATTAACCCCGGTTAAGCTCCTATTTAGATTCACTTGCGCGCACTTCACTATTTGAGAGGGCTCACTTACCTGGTCCATTTCCATAACTGCATTTATTGGTTGATCAAGCATAATCGATTTCGTTATCCAAAATTGCGCGGCGCCTTAATCGGGATGGGCAGTCCTTGGACCTCGCGTGGTGATCCGACCTCACCTTCCTTCCGGTTCCAACTCCTTCATTCCATCGACAGCACACCGTACAATTAAATAATCGGCTATTGCATCCGTGCTGGGTGTGGCCGGCTTGACCGCACTTCGCACAAACACACGTTTTTTCTCTGCAATGCTCTCCAATGTGACCATATTCATGACACTTGAAACATTGCAGCATCTCACGGTAGTCTTCAGCCATAACGGTTTCAAACTCAAACTTTATCCGTTTATTTAATAGATCGTATCTAAAGTCCGGCGCCACTTCGATAACTACTCGTTTATACGTTTCTTGCCGTTGCCCAAGATTAATCAGCCGTTTCACCGCAATGTTCTTGCGGTACTCTTCTTCGCTCTCGAACTTTGCCTGCACCCACTGATTTTGCCGGTATATGATTCCTAACACGCGCGATTTGGTTTTTTCTAAGTCCACCACTTTGCCGGTCTCTATTCTCATCAGAGACATCCACGGCCGTTTTAAATTCCTGTTTGCCACTTTTACAAACGTATCATCTGTCAAGCTCGCTTTTATTTTATCCACATCCATAGCATCCGGGCAACTTATTTTCACAGCTCCATTCTGGAGTTTTGTTATCTTTGCAATTCCTATCTGGCTTTCCACTGGATTAATCACCGACATAATTCTACTCTTCACTTGGTTTGCATTAAGCTTACCAGCATCAGTTGTCTCAATGATCAACTCACTCATTTTGACGGCACTTGCGTATCCCGCATTTGCCGTTCCGCTTCTCGTTGATTGCATTTCCGTTG
>CAWVQR010000040.1:0-44034 GCA_963932245.1 Tachinus rufipes
AAATTTGTTTTTGAATGTTTTGAAAAATTTTAAATTTTTGATGAAAATTGATATTTTTGTTTCAAGTCGGGTTACAATCCAAAGGTATATACCTTTGACATTTTTGTGTTTGAACAAAAATTTTGAGATAAAATTTGTTTTTGAATGTTTTGAAAAATTTTAAATTTTTGATGAAAATTGATATTTTTGTTTCAAGTCGGGTTACAATCCAAAGGTATATACCTTTGACATTTTTGTGTTTGAACAAAAATTTTGAAAGTGTTGAATAAATTTGTTTTTGAATGTTTTGAAAAATTTTAAATTTTTGATGAAAATTGATATTTTTGTTTCAAGTCGGGTTACAATCCAAAGGTATATACCTTTGACATTTTTGTGTTTGAACAAAAATTTTGAAGTTGAATAAATTTGTTTTTGAATGTTTTGAAAAATTTTAAATTTTTGATGAAAATTGATATTTTTGTTTCAAGTCGGGTTACAATCCAAAGGTATATACCTTTGACATTTTTGTGTTTGAACAAAAATTTTGAGAAAATTTGTTTTTGAATGTTTTGAAAAATTTTAAATTTTTGATGAAAATTGATATTTTTGTTTCAAGTCGGGTTACAATCCAAAGGTATATACCTTTGACATTTTTGTGTTTGAACAAAAATTTTGAAAGTGTTGAAAATTTGTTTTTGAATGTTTTGAAAAATTTTAAATTTTGATGAAAATTGATATTTTTGTTTCAAGTCGGGTTACAATCCAAAGGTATATACCTTTGACATTTTTGTGTTTGAACAAAAATTTTGAGAAAATTTGTTTTTGAATGTTTTGAAAAATTTTAAATTTTTGATGAAAATTGATATTTTTGTTTCAAGTCGGGTTACAATCCAAAGGTATATACCTTTGACATTTTTGTGTTTGAACAAAAATTTTGAAGGTTGAATAATTTGTTTTTGAATGTTTTGAAAAATTTTAAATTTTTGATGAAAATTGATATTTTTGTTTCAAGTCGGGTTACAATCCAAAGGTATATACCTTTGACATTTTTGTGTTTGAACAAAAATTTTGAGAAAATTTGTTTTTGAATGTTTTGAAAAATTTTAAATTTTTGATGAAAATTGATATTTTTGTTTCAAGTCGGGTTACAATCCAAAGGTATATACCTTTGACATTTTTGTGTTTGAACAAAAATTTTGAAAGTGTTGAATAAATTTGTTTTTGAATGTTTTGAAAAATTTTAAATTTTTGATGAAAATTGATATTTTTGTTTCAAGTCGGGTTACAATCCAAAGGTATATACCTTTGACATTTTTGTGTTTGAACAAAAATTTTGAAAGTGTTGAATAAATTTGTTTTTAAATGTTTTGAAAAATTTTAAATTTTTGATGAAAATTGATATTTTTGTTTCAAGTCGGGTTACAATCCAAAGGTATATACCTTTGACATTTTTGTGTTTGAACAAAAATTTTGAAAGGTTGAATAAATTTGTTTTTGAATGTTTTGAAAAATTTTAAATTTTTGATGAAAATTGATATTTTTGTTTCAAGTCGGGTTACAATCCAAAGGTATATACCTTTGACATTTTTGTGTTTGAACAAAAATTTTGAAAGTGTTGAATAAATTTGTTTTTGAATGTTTTGAAAAATTTTAAATTTTTGATGAAAATTGATATTTTTGTTTCAAGTCGGGTTACAATCCAAAGGTATATACCTTTGACATTTTTGTGTTTGAACAAAAATTTTGAAAGTGTTTGAAAAATTTGTTTTTGAATGTTTTGAAAAATTTTAAATTTTTGATGAAAATTGATATTTTTGTTTCAAGTCGGGTTACAATCCAAAGGTATATACCTTTGACATTTTTGTGTTTGAACAAAAATTTTGAGAAAATTTGTTTTTGAATGTTTTGAAAAATTTTAAATTTTTGATGAAAATTGATATTTTTGTTTCAAGTCGGGTTACAATCCAAAGGTATATACCTTTGACATTTTTGTGTTTGAACAAAAATTTTGAAAGTGTTGAATAAATTTGTTTTTGAATGTTTTGAAAAATTTTAAATTTTTGATGAAAATTGATATTTTTGTTTCAAGTCGGGTTACAATCCAAAGGTATATACCTTTGACATTTTTGTGTTTGAACAAAAATTTTGAAAGTGTTGAATAAATTTGTTTTTAAATGTTTTGAAAAATTTTAAATTTTTGATGAAAATTGATATTTTTGTTTCAAGTCGGGTTACAATCCAAAGGTATATACCTTTGACATTTTTGTGTTTGAACAAAAATTTTGAGAAAATTTGTTTTTGAATGTTTTGAAAAATTTTAAATTTTTGATGAAAATTGATATTTTTGTTTCAAGTCGGGTTACAATCCAAAGGTATATATATACCTTTGACATTTTTGTGTTTGAACAAAAATTTTGAGAAAATTTGTTTTTGAATGTTTTGAAAAATTTTAAATTTTTGATGAAAATTGATATTTTTGTTTCAAGTCGGGTTACAATCCAAAGGTATATACCTTTGACATTTTTGTGTTTGAACAAAAATTTTGAAAGTGTTGAATAAATTTGTTTTTGAATGTTTTGAAAAATTTTAAATTTTTGATGAAAATTGATATTTTTGTTTCAAGTCGGGTTACAATCCAAAGGTATATACCTTTGACATTTTTGTGTTTGAACAAAAATTTTGAAAGTGTTGAATAAATTTGTTTTTAAATGTTTTGAAAAATTTTAAATTTTTGATGAAAATTGATATTTTTGTTTCAAGTCGGGTTACAATCCAAAGGTATATACCTTTGACATTTTTGTGTTTGAACAAAAATTTTGAGAAAATTTGTTTTTGAATGTTTTGAAAAATTTTAAATTTTTGATGAAAATTGATATTTTTGTTTCAAGTCGGGTTACAATCCAAAGGTATATACCTTTGACATTTTTGTGTTTGAACAAAAATTTTGAAAGTGTTGAATAAATTTGTTTTTGAATGTTTTGAAAAATTTTAAATTTTTGATGAAAATTGATATTTTTGTTTCAAGTCGGGTTACAATCCAAAGGTATATACCTTTGACATTTTTGTGTTTGAACAAAAATTTTGAAAGTGTTGAATAAATTTGTTTTTAAATGTTTTGAAAAATTTTAAATTTTTGATGAAAATTGATATTTTTGTTTCAAGTCGGGTTACAATCCAAAGGTATATACCTTTGACATTTTTGTGTTTGAACAAAAATTTTGAAAGTGTTGAATAAATTTGTTTTTGAATGTTTTGAAAAATTTTAAATTTTTGATGAAAATTGATATTTTTGTTTCAAGTCGGGTTACAATCCAAAGGTATATACCTTTGACATTTTTGTGTTTGAACAAAAATTTTGAAAGTGTTGAATAAATTTGTTTTTGAATGTTTTTAAAAATTTTAAATTTTTGATGAAAATTGATATTTTTGTTTCAAGTCGGGTTACAATCCAAAGGTATATACCTTTGACATTTTTGTGTTTGAACAAAAATTTTGAGAAAATTTGTTTTTGAATGTTTTGAAAAATTTTAAATTTTTGATGAAAATTGATATTTTTGTTTCAAGTCGGGTTACAATCCAAAGGTATATACCTTTGACATTTTTGTGTTTGAACAAAAATTTTGAAAGTGTTGAATAAATTTGTTTTTGAATGTTTTGAAAAATTTTAAATTTTTGATGAAAATTGATATTTTTGTTTCAAGTCGGGTTACAATCCAAAGGTATATACCTTTGACATTTTTGTGTTTGAACAAAAATTTTGAGAAAATTTGTTTTTGAATGTTTTGAAAAATTTTAAATTTTTGATGAAAATTGATATTTTTGTTTCAAGTCGGGTTACAATCCAAAGGTATATACCTTTGACATTTTTGTGTTTGAACAAAAATTTTGAAAGTGTTGAATAAATTTGTTTTTGAATGTTTTGAAAAATTTTAAATTTTTGATGAAAATTGATATTTTTGTTTCAAGTCGGGTTACAATCCAAAGGTATATACCTTTGACATTTTTGTGTTTGAACAAAAATTTTGAAAGTGTTGAATAAATTTGTTTTTAAATGTTTTGAAAAATTTTAAATTTTTGATGAAAATTGATATTTTTGTTTCAAGTCGGGTTACAATCCAAAGGTATATACCTTTGACATTTTTGTGTTTGAACAAAAATTTTGAAAGTGTTGAATAAATTTGTTTTTGAATGTTTTGAAAAATTTTAAATTTTTGATGAAAATTGATATTTTTGTTTCAAGTCGGGTTACAATCCAAAGGTATATACCTTTGACATTTTTGTGTTTGAACAAAAATTTTGAAAGTGTTGAATAAATTTGTTTTTAAATGTTTTGAAAAATTTTAAATTTTTGATGAAAATTGATATTTTTGTTTCAAGTCGGGTTACAATCCAAAGGTATATACCTTTGACATTTTTGTGTTTGAACAAAAATTTTGAAAGTGTTGAATAAATTTGTTTTTGAATGTTTTGAAAAATTTTAAATTTTTGATGAAAATTGATATTTTTGTTTCAAGTCGGGTTACAATCCAAAGGTATATACCTTTGACATTTTTGTGTTTGAACAAAAATTTTGAGAAAATTTGTTTTTGAATGTTTTGAAAAATTTTAAATTTTTGATGAAAATTGATATTTTTGTTTCAAGTCGGGTTACAATCCAAAGGTATATACCTTTGACATTTTTGTGTTTGAACAAAAATTTTGAGAAAATTTGTTTTTGAATGTTTTGAAAAATTTTAAATTTTTGATGAAAATTGATATTTTTGTTTCAAGTCGGGTTACAATCCAAAGGTATATACCTTTGACATTTTTGTGTTTGAACAAAAATTTTGAGAAAATTTGTTTTTGAATGTTTTGAAAAATTTTAAATTTTTGATGAAAATTGATATTTTTGTTTCAAGTCGGGTTACAATCCAAAGGTATATACCTTTGACATTTTTGTGTTTGAACAAAAATTTTGAAAGTGTTGAATAAATTTGTTTTTGAATGTTTTGAAAAATTTTAAATTTTTGATGAAAATTGATATTTTTGTTTCAAGTCGGGTTACAATCCAAAGGTATATACCTTTGACATTTTTGTGTTTGAACAAAAATTTTGAAAGTGTTGAATAAATTTGTTTTTAAATGTTTTGAAAAATTTTAAATTTTTGATGAAAATTGATATTTTTGTTTCAAGTCGGGTTACAATCCAAAGGTATATACCTTTGACATTTTTGTGTTTGAACAAAAATTTTGAAAGTGTTGAATAAATTTGTTTTTGAATGTTTTGAAAAATTTTAAATTTTTGATGAAAATTGATATTTTTGTTTCAAGTCGGGTTACAATCCAAAGGTATATACCTTTGACATTTTTGTGTTTGAACAAAAATTTTGAGAAAATTTGTTTTTGAATGTTTTGAAAAATTTTAAATTTTTGATGAAAATTGATATTTTTGTTTCAAGTCGGGTTACAATCCAAAGGTATATACCTTTGACATTTTTGTGTTTGAACAAAAATTTTGAGAAAATTTGTTTTTGAATGTTTTGAAAAATTTTAAATTTTTGATGAAAATTGATATTTTTGTTTCAAGTCGGGTTACAATCCAAAGGTATATACCTTTGACATTTTTGTGTTTGAACAAAAATTTTGAAAGTGTTGAATAAATTTGTTTTTGAATGTTTTGAAAAATTTTAAATTTTTGATGAAAAATTTTGAAAGTGTTGAATAAATTTGTTTTTGAATGTTTTGAAAAATTTTAAATTTTTGATGAAAATTGATATTTTTGTTTCAAGTCGGGTTACAATCCAAAGGTATATACCTTTGACATTTTTGTGTTTGAACAAAAATTTTGAGAAAATTTGTTTTTGAATGTTTTGAAAAATTTTAAATTTTTGATGAAAATTGATATTTTTGTTTCAAGTCGGGTTACAATCCAAAGGTATATACCTTTGACATTTTTGTGTTTGAACAAAAATTTTGAAAAAATTTGTTTTTGAATGTTTTGAAAAATTTTAAATTTTTGATGAAAATTGATATTTTTGTTTCAAGTCGGGTTACAATCCAAAGGTATATACCTTTGACATTTTTGTGTTTGAACAAAAATTTTGAGAAAATTTGTTTTTGAATGTTTTGAAAAATTTTAAATTTTTGATGAAAATTGATATTTTTGTTTCAAGTCGGGTTACAATCCAAAGGTATATACCTTTGACATTTTTGTGTTTGAACAAAAATTTTGAAAGTGTTGAATAAATTTGTTTTTGAATGTTTTGAAAAATTTTAAATTTTTGATGAAAATTGATATTTTTGTTTCAAGTCGGGTTACAATCCAAAGGTATATACCTTTGACATTTTTGTGTTTGAACAAAAATTTTGAAAGTGTTGAATAAATTTGTTTTTAAATGTTTTGAAAAATTTTAAATTTTTGATGAAAATTGATATTTTTGTTTCAAGTCGGGTTACAATCCAAAGGTATATACCTTTGACATTTTTGTGTTTGAACAAAAATTTTGAGAAAATTTGTTTTTGAATGTTTTGAAAAATTTTAAATTTTTGATGAAAATTGATATTTTTGTTTCAAGTCGGGTTACAATCCAAAGGTATATACCTTTGACATTTTTGTGTTTGAACAAAAATTTTGAAAGTGTTGAATAAATTTGTTTTTGAATGTTTTGAAAAATTTTAAATTTTTGATGAAAATTGATATTTTTGTTTCAAGTCGGGTTACAATCCAAAGGTATATACCTTTGACATTTTTGTGTTTGAACAAAAATTTTGAGAAAATTTGTTTTTGAATGTTTTGAAAAATTTTAAATTTTTGATGAAAATTGATATTTTTGTTTCAAGTCGGGTTACAATCCAAAGGTATATACCTTTGACATTTTTGTGTTTGAACAAAAATTTTGAGAAAATTTGTTTTTGAATGTTTTGAAAAATTTTAAATTTTTGATGAAAATTGATATTTTTGTTTCAAGTCGGGTTACAATCCAAAGGTATATACCTTTGACATTTTTGTGTTTGAACAAAAATTTTGAGAAAATTTGTTTTTGAATGTTTTGAAAAATTTTAAATTTTTGATGAAAATTGATATTTTTGTTTCAAGTCGGGTTACAATCCAAAGGTATATACCTTTGACATTTTTGTGTTTGAACAAAAATTTTGAAAGTGTTGAATAAATTTGTTTTTGAATGTTTTGAAAAATTTTAAATTTTTGATGAAAATTGATATTTTTGTTTCAAGTCGGGTTACAATCCAAAGGTATATACCTTTGACATTTTTGTGTTTGAACAAAAATTTTGAGAAAATTTGTTTTTGAATGTTTTTAAAAATTTTAAATTTTTGATGAAAATTGATATTTTTGTTTCAAGTCGGGTTACAATCCAAAGGTATATACCTTTGACATTTTTGTGTTTGAACAAAAATTTTGAGAAAATTTGTTTTTGAATGTTTTGAAAAATTTTAAATTTTTGATGAAAATTGATATTTTTGTTTCAAGTCGGGTTACAATCCAAAGGTATATACCTTTGACATTTTTGTGTTTGAACAAAAATTTTGAAAGTGTTGAATAAATTTGTTTTTGAATGTTTTGAAAAATTTTAAATTTTTGATGAAAATTGATATTTTTGTTTCAAGTCGGGTTACAATCCAAAGGTATATACCTTTGACATTTTTGTGTTTGAACAAAAATTTTGAGAAAATTTGTTTTTGAATGTTTTGAAAAATTTTAAATTTTTGATGAAAATTGATATTTTTGTTTCAAGTCGGGTTACAATCCAAAGGTATATACCTTTGACATTTTTGTGTTTGAACAAAAATTTTGAGAAAATTTGTTTTTGAATGTTTTGAAAAATTTTAAATTTTTGATGAAAATTGATATTTTTGTTTCAAGTCGGGTTACAATCCAAAGGTATATACCTTTGACATTTTTGTGTTTGAACAAAAATTTTGAAAGTGTTGAATAAATTTGTTTTTGAATGTTTTGAAAAATTTTAAATTTTTGATGAAAATTGATATTTTTGTTTCAAGTCGGGTTACAATCCAAAGGTATATACCTTTGACATTTTTGTGTTTGAACAAAAATTTTAGTTGAGAAAATTTGTTTTTGAATGTTTTGAAAAATTTTAAATTTTTGATGAAAATTGATATTTTTGTTTCAAGTCGGGTTACAATCCAAAGGTATATACCTTTGACATTTTTGTGTTTGAACAAAAATTTTGAAAGTGTTGAATAAATTTGTTTTTGAATGTTTTGAAAAATTTTAAATTTTTGATGAAAAATTTTGAAAGTGTTGAATAAATTTGTTTTTGAATGTTTTGAAAAATTTTAAATTTTTGATGAAAATTGATATTTTTGTTTCAAGTCGGGTTACAATCCAAAGGTATATACCTTTGACATTTTTGTGTTTGAACAAAAATTTTGAGAAAATTTGTTTTTGAATGTTTTGAAAAATTTTAAATTTTTGATGAAAATTGATATTTTTGTTTCAAGTCGGGTTACAATCCAAAGGTATATACCTTTGACATTTTTGTGTTTGAACAAAAATTTTGAAAGTGTTGAATAAATTTGTTTTTGAATGTTTTGAAAAATTTTAAATTTTTGATGAAAATTGATATTTTTGTTTCAAGTCGGGTTACAATCCAAAGGTATATACCTTTGACATTTTTGTGTTTGAACAAAAATTTTGAAAGTGTTGAATAAATTTGTTTTTAAATGTTTTGAAAAATTTTAAATTTTTGATGAAAATTGATATTTTTGTTTCAAGTCGGGTTACAATCCAAAGGTATATACCTTTGACATTTTTGTGTTTGAACAAAAATTTTGAGAAAATTTGTTTTTGAATGTTTTGAAAAATTTTAAATTTTTGATGAAAATTGATATTTTTGTTTCAAGTCGGGTTACAATCCAAAGGTATATACCTTTGACATTTTTGTGTTTGAACAAAAATTTTGAGAAAATTTGTTTTTGAATGTTTTGAAAAATTTTAAATTTTTGATGAAAATTGATATTTTTGTTTCAAGTCGGGTTACAATCCAAAGGTATATACCTTTGACATTTTTGTGTTTGAACAAAAATTTTGAAAGTGTTGAATAAATTTGTTTTTGAATGTTTTGAAAAATTTTAAATTTTTGATGAAAATTGATATTTTTGTTTCAAGTCGGGTTACAATCCAAAGGTATATACCTTTGACATTTTTGTGTTTGAACAAAAATTTTGAAAGTGTTGAATAAATTTGTTTTTAAATGTTTTGAAAAATTTTAAATTTTTGATGAAAATTGATATTTTTGTTTCAAGTCGGGTTACAATCCAAAGGTATATACCTTTGACATTTTTGTGTTTGAACAAAAATTTTGAAAGTGTTGAATAAATTTGTTTTTAAATGTTTTGAAAAATTTTAAATTTTTGATGAAAATTGATATTTTTGTTTCAAGTCGGGTTACAATCCAAAGGTATATACCTTTGACATTTTTGTGTTTGAACAAAAATTTTGAAAGTGTTGAATAAATTTGTTTTTAAATGTTTTGAAAAATTTTAAATTTTTGATGAAAATTGATATTTTTGTTTCAAGTCGGGTTACAATCCAAAGGTATATACCTTTGACATTTTTGTGTTTGAACAAAAATTTTGAGAAAATTTGTTTTTGAATGTTTTGAAAAATTTTAAATTTTTGATGAAAATTGATATTTTTGTTTCAAGTCGGGTTACAATCCAAAGGTATATACCTTTGACATTTTTGTGTTTGAACAAAAATTTTGAGAAAATTTGTTTTTGAATGTTTTGAAAAATTTTAAATTTTTGATGAAAATTGATATTTTTGTTTCAAGTCGGGTTACAATCCAAAGGTATATACCTTTGACATTTTTGTGTTTGAACAAAAATTTTGAAAGTGTTGAATAAATTTGTTTTTGAATGTTTTGAAAAATTTTAAATTTTTGATGAAAATTGATATTTTTGTTTCAAGTCGGGTTACAATCCAAAGGTATATACCTTTGACATTTTTGTGTTCGAACAAAAATTTTGAAAGTGTTGAATAAATTTGTTTTTAAATGTTTTGAAAAATTTTAAATTTTTGATGAAAATTGATATTTTTGTTTCAAGTCGGGTTACAATCCAAAGGTATATACCTTTGACATTTTTGTGTTTGAACAAAAATTTTGAAAGTGTTGAATAAATTTGTTTTTGAATGTTTTGAAAAATTTTAAATTTTTGATGAAAATTGATATTTTTGTTTCAAGTCGGGTTACAATCCAAAGGTATATACCTTTGACATTTTTGTGTTTGAACAAAAATTTTGAGAAAATTTGTTTTTGAATGTTTTGAAAAATTTTAAATTTTTGATGAAAATTGATATTTTTGTTTCAAGTCGGGTTACAATCCAAAGGTATATACCTTTGACATTTTTGTGTTTGAACAAAAATTTTGAAAGTGTTGAATAAATTTGTTTTTGAATGTTTTGAAAAATTTTAAATTTTTGATGAAAATTGATATTTTTGTTTCAAGTCGGGTTACAATCCAAAGGTATATACCTTTGACATTTTTGTGTTTGAACAAAAATTTTGAGAAAATTTGTTTTTGAATGTTTTGAAAAATTTTAAATTTTTGATGAAAATTGATATTTTTGTTTCAAGTCGGGTTACAATCCAAAGGTATATACCTTTGACATTTTTGTGTTTGAACAAAAATTTTGAAAGTGTTGAATAAATTTGTTTTTGAATGTTTTGAAAAATTTTAAATTTTTGATGAAAATTGATATTTTTGTTTCAAGTCGGGTTACAATCCAAAGGTATATACCTTTGACATTTTTGTGTTTGAACAAAAATTTTGAAAGTGTTGAATAAATTTGTTTTTAAATGTTTTGAAAAATTTTAAATTTTTGATGAAAATTGATATTTTTGTTTCAAGTCGGGTTACAATCCAAAGGTATATACCTTTGACATTTTTGTGTTTGAACAAAAATTTTGAGAAAATTTGTTTTTGAATGTTTTGAAAAATTTTAAATTTTTGATGAAAATTGATATTTTTGTTTCAAGTCGGGTTACAATCCAAAGGTATATACCTTTGACATTTTTGTGTTTGAACAAAAATTTTGAGAAAATTTGTTTTTGAATGTTTTGAAAAATTTTAAATTTTTGATGAAAATTGATATTTTTGTTTCAAGTCGGGTTACAATCCAAAGGTATATACCTTTGACATTTTTGTGTTTGAACAAAAATTTTGAAAGTGTTGAATAAATTTGTTTTTGAATGTTTTGAAAAATTTTAAATTTTTGATGAAAATTGATATTTTTGTTTCAAGTCGGGTTACAATCCAAAGGTATATACCTTTGACATTTTTGTGTTTGAACAAAAATTTTGAGAAAATTTGTTTTTGAATGTTTTGAAAAATTTTAAATTTTTGATGAAAATTGATATTTTTGTTTCAAGTCGGGTTACAATCCAAAGGTATATACCTTTGACATTTTTGTGTTTGAACAAAAATTTTGAAAGTGTTGAATAAATTTGTTTTTGAATGTTTTGAAAAATTTTAAATTTTTGATGAAAATTGATATTTTTGTTTCAAGTCGGGTTACAATCCAAAGGTATATACCTTTGACATTTTTGTGTTTGAACAAAAATTTTGAAAGTGTTGAATAAATTTGTTTTTAAATGTTTTGAAAAATTTTAAATTTTTGATGAAAATTGATATTTTTGTTTCAAGTCGGGTTACAATCCAAAGGTATATATATACCTTTGACATTTTTGTGTTTGAACAAAAATTTTGAAAGTGTTGAATAAATTTGTTTTTGAATGTTTTTAAAAATTTTAAATTTTTGATGAAAATTGATATTTTTGTTTCAAGTCGGGTTACAATCCAAAGGTATATACCTTTGACATTTTTGTGTTTGAACAAAAATTTTGAGAAAATTTGTTTTTGAATGTTTTGAAAAATTTTAAATTTTTGATGAAAATTGATATTTTTGTTTCAAGTCGGGTTACAATCCAAAGGTATATACCTTTGACATTTTTGTGTTTGAACAAAAATTTTGAGAAAATTTGTTTTTGAATGTTTTGAAAAATTTTAAATTTTTGATGAAAATTGATATTTTTGTTTCAAGTCGGGTTACAATCCAAAGGTATATACCTTTGACATTTTTGTGTTTGAACAAAAATTTTGAGAAAATTTGTTTTTGAATGTTTTGAAAAATTTTAAATTTTTGATGAAAATTGATATTTTTGTTTCAAGTCGGGTTACAATCCAAAGGTATATACCTTTGACATTTTTGTGTTTGAACAAAAATTTTGAAAGTGTTGAATAAATTTGTTTTTAAATGTTTTGAAAAATTTTAAATTTTTGATGAAAATTGATATTTTTGTTTCAAGTCGGGTTACAATCCAAAGGTATATACCTTTGACATTTTTGTGTTTGAACAAAAATTTTGAAAGTGTTGAATAAATTTGTTTTTGAATGTTTTGAAAAATTTTAAATTTTTGATGAAAATTGATATTTTTGTTTCAAGTCGGGTTACAATCCAAAGGTATATACCTTTGACATTTTTGTGTTTGAACAAAAATTTTGAGAAAATTTGTTTTTGAATGTTTTGAAAAATTTTAAATTTTTGATGAAAATTGATATTTTTGTTTCAAGTCGGGTTACAATCCAAAGGTATATACCTTTGACATTTTTGTGTTTGAACAAAAATTTTGAGAAAATTTGTTTTTGAATGTTTTGAAAAATTTTAAATTTTTGATGAAAATTGATATTTTTGTTTCAAGTCGGGTTACAATCCAAAGGTATATACCTTTGACATTTTTGTGTTTGAACAAAAATTTTGAAAGTGTTGAATAAATTTGTTTTTAAATGTTTTGAAAAATTTTAAATTTTTGATGAAAATTGATATTTTTGTTTCAAGTCGGGTTACAATCCAAAGGTATATACCTTTGACATTTTTGTGTTTGAACAAAAATTTTGAGAAAATTTGTTTTTGAATGTTTTGAAAAATTTTAAATTTTTGATGAAAATTGATATTTTTGTTTCAAGTCGGGTTACAATCCAAAGGTATATACCTTTGACATTTTTGTGTTTGAACAAAAATTTTGAGAAAATTTGTTTTTGAATGTTTTGAAAAATTTTAAATTTTTGATGAAAATTGATATTTTTGTTTCAAGTCGGGTTACAATCCAAAGGTATATACCTTTGACATTTTTGTGTTTGAACAAAAATTTTGAGAAAATTTGTTTTTGAATGTTTTGAAAAATTTTAAATTTTTGATGAAAATTGATATTTTTGTTTCAAGTCGGGTTACAATCCAAAGGTATATACCTTTGACATTTTTGTGTTTGAACAAAAATTTTGAAAGTGTTGAATAAATTTGTTTTTAAATGTTTTGAAAAATTTTAAATTTTTGATGAAAATTGATATTTTTGTTTCAAGTCGGGTTACAATCCAAAGGTATATACCTTTGACATTTTTGTGTTTGAACAAAAATTTTGAGAAAATTTGTTTTTGAATGTTTTGAAAAATTTTAAATTTTTGATGAAAATTGATATTTTTGTTTCAAGTCGGGTTACAATCCAAAGGTATATACCTTTGACATTTTTGTGTTTGAACAAAAATTTTGAGAAAATTTGTTTTTGAATGTTTTGAAAAATTTTAAATTTTTGATGAAAATTGATATTTTTGTTTCAAGTCGGGTTACAATCCAAAGGTATATACCTTTGACATTTTTGTGTTTGAACAAAAATTTTGAGAAAATTTGTTTTTGAATGTTTTGAAAAATTTTAAATTTTTGATGAAAATTGATATTTTTGTTTCAAGTCGGGTTACAATCCAAAGGTATATACCTTTGACATTTTTGTGTTTGAACAAAAATTTTGAGAAAATTTGTTTTTGAATGTTTTGAAAAATTTTAAATTTTTGATGAAAATTGATATTTTTGTTTCAAGTCGGGTTACAATCCAAAGGTATATACCTTTGACATTTTTGTGTTTGAACAAAAATTTTGAGAAAATTTGTTTTTGAATGTTTTGAAAAATTTTAAATTTTTGATGAAAATTGATATTTTTGTTTCAAGTCGGGTTACAATCCAAAGGTATATACCTTTGACATTTTTGTGTTTGAACAAAAATTTTGAGAAAATTTGTTTTTGAATGTTTTGAAAAATTTTAAATTTTTGATGAAAATTGATATTTTTGTTTCAAGTCGGGTTACAATCCAAAGGTATATACCTTTGACATTTTTGTGTTTGAACAAAAATTTTGAGAAAATTTGTTTTTGAATGTTTTGAAAAATTTTAAATTTTTGATGAAAATTGATATTTTTGTTTCAAGTCGGGTTACAATCCAAAGGTATATACCTTTGACATTTTTGTGTTTGAACAAAAATTTTGAAAGTGTTGAATAAATTTGTTTTTGAATGTTTTGAAAAATTTTAAATTTTTGATGAAAATTGATATTTTTGTTTCAAGTCGGGTTACAATCCAAAGGTATATACCTTTGACATTTTTGTGTTTGAACAAAAATTTTGAGAAAATTTGTTTTTGAATGTTTTGAAAAATTTTAAATTTTTGATGAAAATTGATATTTTTGTTTCAAGTCGGGTTACAATCCAAAGGTATATACCTTTGACATTTTTGTGTTTGAACAAAAATTTTGAAAGTGTTGAATAAATTTGTTTTTGAATGTTTTGAAAAATTTTAAATTTTTGATGAAAATTGATATTTTTGTTTCAAGTCGGGTTACAATCCAAAGGTATATACCTTTGACATTTTTGTGTTTGAACAAAAATTTTGAAAGTGTTGAATAAATTTGTTTTTAAATGTTTTGAAAAATTTTAAATTTTTGATGAAAATTGATATTTTTGTTTCAAGTCGGGTTACAATCCAAAGGTATATATATACCTTTGACATTTTTGTGTTTGAACAAAAATTTTGAAAGTGTTGAATAAATTTGTTTTTGAATGTTTTTAAAAATTTTAAATTTTTGATGAAAATTGATATTTTTGTTTCAAGTCGGGTTACAATCCAAAGGTATATACCTTTGACATTTTTGTGTTTGAACAAAAATTTTGAGAAAATTTGTTTTTGAATGTTTTGAAAAATTTTAAATTTTTGATGAAAATTGATATTTTTGTTTCAAGTCGGGTTACAATCCAAAGGTATATACCTTTGACATTTTTGTGTTTGAACAAAAATTTTGAGAAAATTTGTTTTTGAATGTTTTGAAAAATTTTAAATTTTTGATGAAAATTGATATTTTTGTTTCAAGTCGGGTTACAATCCAAAGGTATATACCTTTGACATTTTTGTGTTTGAACAAAAATTTTGAGAAAATTTGTTTTTGAATGTTTTGAAAAATTTTAAATTTTTGATGAAAATTGATATTTTTGTTTCAAGTCGGGTTACAATCCAAAGGTATATACCTTTGACATTTTTGTGTTTGAACAAAAATTTTGAAAGTGTTGAATAAATTTGTTTTTAAATGTTTTGAAAAATTTTAAATTTTTGATGAAAATTGATATTTTTGTTTCAAGTCGGGTTACAATCCAAAGGTATATACCTTTGACATTTTTGTGTTTGAACAAAAATTTTGAAAGTGTTGAATAAATTTGTTTTTGAATGTTTTGAAAAATTTTAAATTTTTGATGAAAATTGATATTTTTGTTTCAAGTCGGGTTACAATCCAAAGGTATATACCTTTGACATTTTTGTGTTTGAACAAAAATTTTGAGAAAATTTGTTTTTGAATGTTTTGAAAAATTTTAAATTTTTGATGAAAATTGATATTTTTGTTTCAAGTCGGGTTACAATCCAAAGGTATATACCTTTGACATTTTTGTGTTTGAACAAAAATTTTGAGAAAATTTGTTTTTGAATGTTTTGAAAAATTTTAAATTTTTGATGAAAATTGATATTTTTGTTTCAAGTCGGGTTACAATCCAAAGGTATATACCTTTGACATTTTTGTGTTTGAACAAAAATTTTGAAAGTGTTGAATAAATTTGTTTTTGAATGTTTTGAAAAATTTTAAATTTTTGATGAAAATTGATATTTTTGTTTCAAGTCGGGTTACAATCCAAAGGTATATACCTTTGACATTTTTGTGTTTGAACAAAAATTTTGAGAAAATTTGTTTTTGAATGTTTTTAAAAATTTTAAATTTTTGATGAAAATTGATATTTTTGTTTCAAGTCGGGTTACAATCCAAAGGTTTTATTATTTATAAGATTTGTCTTATTTATTTCTTCCATAGTAATTTTTTATAGAACTGAATATATAGAGGGGGATATAAATTTAAATCGATTTATTATATTAGTATCTATATTTGTTTTATCTATAATATTATTAATTATTAGGCCTAACTTAATTAGAATTTTATTAGGGTGAGACCTTTGACATTTTTGTGTTTGAACAAAAATTTTGAGAAAATTTGTTTTTGAATGTTTTGAAAAATTTTAAATTTTTGATGAAAATTGATATTTTTGTTTCAAGTCGGGTTACAATCCAAAGGTATATACCTTTGACATTTTTGTGTTTGAACAAAAATTTTGAGAAAATTTGTTTTTGAATGTTTTGAAAAATTTTAAATTTTTGATGAAAATTGATATTTTTGTTTCAAGTCGGGTTACAATCCAAAGGTATATACCTTTGACATTTTTGTGTTTGAACAAAAATTTTGAGAAAATTTGTTTTTGAATGTTTTGAAAAATTTTAAATTTTTGATGAAAATTGATATTTTTGTTTCAAGTCGGGTTACAATCCAAAGGTATATACCTTTGACATTTTTGTGTTTGAACAAAAATTTTGAAAGTGTTGAATAAATTTGTTTTTGAATGTTTTGAAAAATTTTAAATTTTTGATGAAAATTGATATTTTTGTTTCAAGTCGGGTTACAATCCAAAGGTATATACCTTTGACATTTTTGTGTTTGAACAAAAATTTTGAGAAAATTTGTTTTTGAATGTTTTGAAAAATTTTAAATTTTTGATGAAAATTGATATTTTTGTTTCAAGTCGGGTTACAATCCAAAGGTATATACCTTTGACATTTTTGTGTTTGAACAAAAATTTTGAGAAAATTTGTTTTTGAATGTTTTGAAAAATTTTAAATTTTTGATGAAAATTGATATTTTTGTTTCAAGTCGGGTTACAATCCAAAGGTATATACCTTTGACATTTTTGTGTTTGAACAAAAATTTTGAAAGTGTTGAATAAATTTGTTTTTGAATGTTTTGAAAAATTTTAAATTTTTGATGAAAATTGATATTTTTGTTTCAAGTCGGGTTACAATCCAAAGGTATATACCTTTGACATTTTTGTGTTTGAACAAAAATTTTGAAAGTGTTGAATAAATTTGTTTTTGAATGTTTTGAAAAATTTTAAATTTTTGATGAAAATTGATATTTTTGTTTCAAGTCGGGTTACAATCCAAAGGTATATACCTTTGACATTTTTGTGTTTGAACAAAAATTTTGAAAGTGTTGAATAAATTTGTTTTTAAATGTTTTGAAAAATTTTAAATTTTTGATGAAAATTGATATTTTTGTTTCAAGTCGGGTTACAATCCAAAGGTATATACCTTTGACATTTTTGTGTTTGAACAAAAATTTTGAAAGTGTTGAATAAATTTGTTTTTGAATGTTTTGAAAAATTTTAAATTTTTGATGAAAATTGATATTTTTGTTTCAAGTCGGGTTACAATCCAAAGGTATATACCTTTGACATTTTTGTGTTTGAACAAAAATTTTGAGAAAATTTGTTTTTGAATGTTTTTAAAAATTTTAAATTTTTGATGAAAATTGATATTTTTGTTTCAAGTCGGGTTACAATCCAAAGGTTTTATTATTTATAAGATTTGTCTTATTTATTTCTTCCATAGTAATTTTTTATAGAACTGAATATATAGAGGGGGATATAAATTTAAATCGATTTATTATATTAGTATCTATATTTGTTTTATCTATAATATTATTAATTATTAGGCCTAACTTAATTAGAATTTTATTAGGGTGAGACCTTTGACATTTTTGTGTTTGAACAAAAATTTTGAGAAAATTTGTTTTTGAATGTTTTGAAAAATTTTAAATTTTTGATGAAAATTGATATTTTTGTTTCAAATCGGGTTACAATCCAAAGGTATATACCTTTGACATTTTTGTGTTTGAACAAAAATTTTGAGAAAATTTGTTTTTGAATGTTTTGAAAAATTTTAAATTTTTGATGAAAATTGATATTTTTGTTTCAAGTCGGGTTACAATCCAAAGGTATATACCTTTGACATTTTTGTGTTTGAACAAAAATTTTGAGAAAATTTGTTTTTGAATGTTTTGAAAAATTTTAAATTTTTGATGAAAATTGATATTTTTGTTTCAAGTCGGGTTACAATCCAAAGGTATATACCTTTGACATTTTTGTGTTTGAACAAAAATTTTGAGAAAATTTGTTTTTGAATGTTTTGAAAAATTTTAAATTTTTGATGAAAATTGATATTTTTGTTTCAAGTCGGGTTACAATCCAAAGGTATATACCTTTGACATTTTTGTGTTTGAACAAAAATTTTGAAAGTGTTGAATAAATTTGTTTTTGAATGTTTTGAAAAATTTTAAATTTTTGATGAAAATTGATATTTTTGTTTCAAGTCGGGTTACAATCCAAAGGTATATACCTTTGACATTTTTGTGTTTGAACAAAAATTTTGAAAGTGTTGAATAAATTTGTTTTTGAATGTTTTGAAAAATTTTAAATTTTTGATGAAAACTGATATTTTTGTTTCAAGTCGGGTTACAATCCAAAGGTATATACCTTTGACATTTTTGTGTTTGAACAAAAATTTTGAGAAAATTTGTTTTTGAATGTTTTGAAAAATTTTAAATTTTTGATGAAAATTGATATTTTTGTTTCAAGTCGGGTTACAATCCAAAGGTATATACCTTTGACATTTTTGTGTTTGAACAAAAATTTTGAGAAAATTTGTTTTTGAATGTTTTGAAAAATTTTAAATTTTTGATGAAAATTGATATTTTTGTTTCAAGTCGGGTTACAATCCAAAGGTATATACCTTTGACATTTTTGTGTTTGAACAAAAATTTTGAAAGTGTTGAATAAATTTGTTTTTGAATGTTTTGAAAAATTTTAAATTTTTGATGAAAATTGATATTTTTGTTTCAAGTCGGGTTACAATCCAAAGGTATATACCTTTGACATTTTTGTGTTTGAACAAAAATTTTGAGAAAATTTGTTTTTGAATGTTTTGAAAAATTTTAAATTTTTGATGAAAATTGATATTTTTGTTTCAAGTCGGGTTACAATCCAAAGGTATATACCTTTGACATTTTTGTGTTTGAACAAAAATTTTGAGAAAATTTGTTTTTGAATGTTTTTAAAAATTTTAAATTTTTGATGAAAATTGATATTTTTGTTTCAAGTCGGGTTACAATCCAAAGGTATATACCTTTGACATTTTTGTGTTTGAACAAAAATTTTGAGAAAATTTGTTTTTGAATGTTTTGAAAAATTTTAAATTTTTGATGAAAATTGATATTTTTGTTTCAAGTCGGGTTACAATCCAAAGGTATATACCTTTGACATTTTTGTGTTTGAACAAAAATTTTGAGAAAATTTGTTTTTGAATGTTTTGAAAAATTTTAAATTTTTGATGAAAATTGATATTTTTGTTTCAAGTCGGGTTACAATCCAAAGGTATATACCTTTGACATTTTTGTGTTTGAACAAAAATTTTGAAAAAATTTGTTTTTGAATGTTTTGAAAAATTTTAAATTTTTGATGAAAATTGATATTTTTGTTTCAAGTCGGGTTACAATCCAAAGGTATATACCTTTGACATTTTTGTGTTTGAACAAAAATTTTGAGAAAATTTGTTTTTGAATGTTTTGAAAAATTTTAAATTTTTGATGAAAATTGATATTTTTGTTTCAAGTCGGGTTACAATCCAAAGGTATATACCTTTGACATTTTTGTGTTTGAACAAAAATTTTGAGAAAATTTGTTTTTGAATGTTTTGAAAAATTTTAAATTTTTGATGAAAATTGATATTTTTGTTTCAAGTCGGGTTACAATCCAAAGGTATATACCTTTGACATTTTTGTGTTTGAACAAAAATTTTGAGAAAATTTGTTTTTGAATGTTTTGAAAAATTTTAAATTTTTGATGAAAATTGATATTTTTGTTTCAAGTCGGGTTACAATCCAAAGGTATATACCTTTGACATTTTTGTGTTTGAACAAAAATTTTGAGAAAATTTGTTTTTGAATGTTTTTAAAAATTTTAAATTTTTGATGAAAATTGATATTTTTGTTTCAAGTCGGGTTACAATCCAAAGGTATATACCTTTGACATTTTTGTGTTTGAACAAAAATTTTGAGAAAATTTGTTTTTGAATGTTTTGAAAAATTTTAAATTTTTGATGAAAATTGATATTTTTGTTTCAAGTCGGGTTACAATCCAAAGGTATATACCTTTGACATTTTTGTGTTTGAACAAAAATTTTGAGAAAATTTGTTTTTGAATGTTTTGAAAAATTTTAAATTTTTGATGAAAATTGATATTTTTGTTTCAAGTCGGGTTACAATCCAAAGGTATATACCTTTGACATTTTTGTGTTTGAACAAAAATTTTGAAAGTGTTGAATAAATTTGTTTTTAAATGTTTTGAAAAATTTTAAATTTTTGATGAAAATTGATATTTTTGTTTCAAGTCGGGTTACAATCCAAAGGTATATACCTTTGACATTTTTGTGTTTGAACAAAAATTTTGAGAAAATTTGTTTTTGAATGTTTTGAAAAATTTTAAATTTTTGATGAAAATTGATATTTTTGTTTCAAGTCGGGTTACAATCCAAAGGTATATACCTTTGACATTTTTGTGTTTGAACAAAAATTTTGAGAAAATTTGTTTTTGAATGTTTTGAAAAATTTTAAATTTTTGATGAAAATTGATATTTTTGTTTCAAGTCGGGTTACAATCCAAAGGTATATACCTTTGACATTTTTGTGTTTGAACAAAAATTTTGAAAGTGTTGAATAAATTTGTTTTTGAATGTTTTGAAAAATTTTAAATTTTTGATGAAAATTGATATTTTTGTTTCAAGTCGGGTTACAATCCAAAGGTATATACCTTTGACATTTTTGTGTTTGAACAAAAATTTTGAGAAAATTTGTTTTTGAATGTTTTTAAAAATTTTAAATTTTTGATGAAAATTGATATTTTTGTTTCAAGTCGGGTTACAATCCAAAGGTATATACCTTTGACATTTTTGTGTTTGAACAAAAATTTTGAGAAAATTTGTTTTTGAATGTTTTGAAAAATTTTAAATTTTTGATGAAAATTGATATTTTTGTTTCAAGTCGGGTTACAATCCAAAGGTATATACCTTTGACATTTTTGTGTTTGAACAAAAATTTTGAGAAAATTTGTTTTTGAATGTTTTGAAAAATTTTAAATTTTTGATGAAAATTGATATTTTTGTTTCAAGTCGGGTTACAATCCAAAGGTATATACCTTTGACATTTTTGTGTTTGAACAAAAATTTTGAAAGTGTTGAATAAATTTGTTTTTGAATGTTTTGAAAAATTTTAAATTTTTGATGAAAATTGATATTTTTGTTTCAAGTCGGGTTACAATCCAAAGGTATATACCTTTGACATTTTTGTGTTTGAACAAAAATTTTGAAAGTGTTGAATAAATTTGTTTTTGAATGTTTTGAAAAATTTTAAATTTTTGATGAAAATTGATATTTTTGTTTCAAGTCGGGTTACAATCCAAAGGTATATACCTTTGACATTTTTGTGTTTGAACAAAAATTTTGAGAAAATTTGTTTTGAATGTTTTGAAAAATTTTAAATTTTTGATGAAAATTGATATTTTTGTTTCAAGTCGGGTTACAATCCAAAGGTATATACCTTTGACATTTTTGTGTTTAAACAAAAATTTTGAGAAAATTTGTTTTGAATGTTTTGAAAAATTTTAAATTTTTGATGAAAATTGATATTTTTGTTTCAAGTCGGGTTACAATCCAAAGGTATATACCTTTGACATTTTTGTGTTTGAACAAAAATTTTGAGAAAATTTGTTTTGAATGTTTTGAAAAATTTTAAATTTTTGATGAAAATTGATATTTTTGTTTCAAGTCGGGTTACAATCCAAAGGTATATACCTTTGACATTTTTGTGTTTGAACAAAAATTTTGAAAGTGTTGAATAAATTTGTTTTTAAATGTTTTGAAAAATTTTAAATTTTTGATGAAAATTGATATTTTTGTTTCAAGTCGGGTTACAATCCAAAGGTATATACCTTTGACATTTTTGTGTTTGAACAAAAATTTTGAGAAAATTTGTTTTTGAATGTTTTGAAAAATTTTAAATTTTTGATGAAAATTGATATTTTTGTTTCAAGTCGGGTTACAATCCAAAGGTATATACCTTTGACATTTTTGTGTTTGAACAAAAATTTTGAAAGTGTTGAATAAATTTGTTTTTGAATGTTTTGAAAAATTTTAAATTTTTGATGAAAATTGATATTTTTGTTTCAAGTCGGGTTACAATCCAAAGGTATATACCTTTGACATTTTTGTGTTTGAACAAAAATTTTGAGAAAATTTGTTTTTGAATGTTTTGAAAAATTTTAAATTTTTGATGAAAATTGATATTTTTGTTTCAAGTCGGGTTACAATCCAAAGGTATATACCTTTGACATTTTTGTGTTTGAACAAAAATTTTGAGAAAATTTGTTTTTGAATGTTTTGAAAAATTTTAAATTTTTGATGAAAATTGATATTTTTGTTTCAAGTCGGGTTACAATCCAAAGGTATATACCTTTGACATTTTTGTGTTTGAACAAAAATTTTGAGAAAATTTGTTTTTGAATGTTTTGAAAAATTTTAAATTTTTGATGAAAATTGATATTTTTGTTTCAAGTCGGGTTACAATCCAAAGGTATATACCTTTGACATTTTTGTGTTTGAACAAAAATTTTGAAAGTGTTGAATAAATTTGTTTTTGAATGTTTTGAAAAATTTTAAATTTTTGATGAAAATTGATATTTTTGTTTCAAGTCGGGTTACAATCCAAAGGTATATACCTTTGACATTTTTGTGTTTGAACAAAAATTTTGAAAGTGTTGAATAAATTTGTTTTTGAATGTTTTGAAAAATTTTAAATTTTTGATGAAAATTGATATTTTTGTTTCAAGTCGGGTTACAATCCAAAGGTATATACCTTTGACATTTTTGTGTTTGAACAAAAATTTTGAAAGTGTTGAATAAATTTGTTTTTGAATGTTTTGAAAAATTTTAAATTTTTGATGAAAATTGATATTTTTGTTTCAAGTCGGGTTACAATCCAAAGGTATATACCTTTGACATTTTTGTGTTTGAACAAAAATTTTGAGAAAATTTGTTTTTGAATGTTTTGAAAAATTTTAAATTTTTGATGAAAATTGATATTTTTGTTTCAAGTCGGGTTACAATCCAAAGGTATATACCTTTGACATTTTTGTGTTTGAACAAAAATTTTGAAATTGTTGAATAAATTTGTTTTTGAATGTTTTGAAAAAATTTTAAATTTTTGATGAAAATTGATATTTTTGTTTCAAGTCGGGTTAGAATCCAAAGGTATATACCTTTGACATTTTTGTGTTTGAACAAAAATTTTGAGAAAATTTGTTTTGAATGTTTTGAAAAATTTTAAATTTTTGATGAAAATTGATATTTTTGTTTCAAGTCGGGTTACAATCCAAAGGTATATACCTTTGACATTTTTGTGTTTGAACAAAAATTTTGAAAGTGTTGAATAAATTTGTTTTTGAATGTTTTGAAAAATTTTAAATTTTTGATGAAAATTGATATTTTTGTTTCAAGTCGGGTTACAATCCAAAGGTATATACCTTTGACATTTTTGTGTTTGAACAAAAATTTTGAAAGTGTTGAATAAATTTGTTTTTGAATGTTTTGAAAAATTTTAAATTTTTGATGAAAATTGATATTTTTGTTTCAAGTCGGGTTACAATCCAAAGGTATATACCTTTGACATTTTTGTGTTTGAACAAAAATTTTGAAAGTGTTGAATAAATTTGTTTTTGAATGTTTTGAAAAATTTTAAATTTTTGATGAAAATTGATATTTTTGTTTCAAGTCGGGTTACAATCCAAAGGTATATACCTTTGACATTTTTGTGTTTGAACAAAAATTTTGAGAAAATTTGTTTTTGAATGTTTTTAAAAATTTTAAATTTTTGATGAAAATTGATATTTTTGTTTCAAGTCGGGTTACAATCCAAAGGTATATACCTTTGACATTTTTGTGTTTGAACAAAAATTTTGAGAAAATTTGTTTTTGAATGTTTTGAAAAATTTTAAATTTTTGATGAAAATTGATATTTTTGTTTCAAGTCGGGTTACAATCCAAAGGTATATATATACCTTTGACATTTTTGTGTTTGAACAAAAATTTTGAGAAAATTTGTTTTGAATGTTTTGAAAAATTTTAAATTTTTGATGAAAATTGATATTTTTGTTTCAAGTCGGGTTACAATCCAAAGGTATATACCTTTGACATTTTTGTGTTTGAACAAAAATTTTGAGAAAATTTGTTTTTGAATGTTTTGAAAAATTTTAAATTTTTGATGAAAATTGATATTTTTGTTTCAAGTCGGGTTACAATCCAAAGGTATATACCTTTGACATTTTTGTGTTTGAACAAAAATTTTGAGAAAATTTGTTTTTGAATGTTTTGAAAAATTTTAAATTTTTGATGAAAATTGATATTTTTGTTTCAAGTCGGGTTACAATCCAAAGGTATATACCTTTGACATTTTTGTGTTTGAACAAAAATTTTGAGAAAATTTGTTTTTGAATGTTTTGAAAAATTTTAAATTTTTGATGAAAATTGATATTTTTGTTTCAAGTCGGGTTACAATCCAAAGGTATATACCTTTGACATTTTTGTGTTTGAACAAAAATTTTGAAAGTGTTGAATAAATTTGTTTTGAATGTTTTGAAAAATTTTAAATTTTTGATGAAAATTGATATTTTTGTTTCAAGTCGGGTTACAATCCAAAGGTATATACCTTTGACATTTTTGTGTTTGAACAAAAATTTTGAGAAAATTTGTTTTTGAATGTTTTGAAAAATTTTAAATTTTTGATGAAAATTGATATTTTTGTTTCAAGTCGGGTTACAATCCAAAGGTATATACCTTTGACATTTTTGTGTTTGAACAAAAATTTTGAAAGTGTTGAATAAATTTGTTTTTGAATGTTTTGAAAAATTTTAAATTTTTGATGAAAATTGATATTTTTGTTTCAAGTCGGGTTACAATCCAAAGGTATATACCTTTGACATTTTTGTGTTTGAACAAAAATTTTGAGAAAATTTGTTTTTGAATGTTTTGAAAAATTTTAAATTTTTGATGAAAATTGATATTTTTGTTTCAAGTCGGGTTACAATCCAAAGGTATATACCTTTGACATTTTTGTGTTTGAACAAAAATTTTGAAAGTGTTGAATAAATTTGTTTTTGAATGTTTTGAAAAATTTTAAATTTTTGATGAAAATTGATATTTTTGTTTCAAGTCGGGTTACAATCCAAAGGTATATACCTTTGACATTTTTGTGTTTGAACAAAAATTTTGAAAGTGTTGAATAAATTTGTTTTTGAATGTTTTGAAAAATTTTAAATTTTTGATGAAAATTGATATTTTTGTTTCAAGCCGGGTTACAATCCAAAGGTATATACCTTTGACATTTTTGTGTTTGAACAAAAATTTTGAGAAAATTTGTTTTTGAATGTTTTGAAAAATTTTAAATTTTTGATGAAAATTGATATTTTTGTTTCAAGCCGGGTTACAATCCAAAGGTATATACCTTTGACATTTTTGTGTTTGAACAAAAATTTTGAGAAAATTTGTTTTTGAATGTTTTGAAAATTTTTAAATTTTTGATGAAAATTGATATTTTTGTTCAAGTCGGGTTACAATCCAAAGGTATATACCTTTGACATTTTTGTGTTTGAACAAAAATTTTGAGAAAATTTGTTTTTGAATGTTTTGAAAAATTTTTAAATTTTTGATAAAAATTGATATTTTTGTTTCAAGTCGGGTTACAATCCAAAGGTATATACCTTTGACATTTTTGTGTTTGAACAAAAATTTTGAGAAAATTTGTTTTTGAATGTTTTGAAAAATTTTAAATTTTTGATGAAAATTGATATTTTTGTTTCAAGTCGGGTTACAATCCAAAGGTATATACCTTTGACATTTTTGTGTTTGAACAAAAATTTTGAAAGTGTTGAATAAATTTGTTTTTGAATGTTTTGAAAAATTTTAAATTTTTGATGAAAATTGATATTTTTGTTTCAAGTCGGGTTACAATCCAAAGGTATATACCTTTGACATTTTTGTGTTTGAACAAAAATTTTGAGAAAATTTGTTTTTGAATGTTTTGAAAAATTTTAAATTTTTGATGAAAATTGATATTTTTGTTTCAAGTCAGGTTACAATCCAAAGGTATATACCTTTGACATTTTTGTGTTTGAACAAAAATTTTGAGAAAATTTGCTTTTGAATGTTTTGAAAAATTTTAAATTTTTGATGAAAATTGATATTTTTGTTTCAAGTCGGGTTACAATCCAAAGGTATATACCTTTGACATTTTTGTGTTTGAACAAAAATTTTGAGAAAATTTGTTTTTGAATGTTTTGAAAAATTTTAAATTTTTGATGAAAATTGATATTTTTGTTTCAAGTCAGGTTACAATCCAAAGGTATATACCTTTGACATTTTTGTGTTTGAACAAAAATTTTGAGAAAATTTGCTTTTGAATGTTTTGAAAAATTTTAAATTTTTGATGAAAATTGATATTTTTGTTTCAAGTCGGGTTACAATCCAAAGGTATATATACCTTTGACATTTTTGTGTTTGAACAAAAATTTTGAGAAAATTTGTTTTTGAATGTTTTGAAAAATTTTAAATTTTTGATGAAAATTGATATTTTTGTTTCAAGTCGGGTTACAATCCAAAGGTATATACCTTTGACATTTTTGTGTTTGAACAAAAATTTTGAGAAAATTTGTTTTTGAATGTTTTGAAAAATTTTAAATTTTTGATGAAAATTGATATTTTTGTTTCAAGTCGGGTTACAATCCAAAGGTATATACCTTTGACATTTTTGTGTTTGAACAAAAATTTTGAAAGTGTTGAATAAATTTGTTTTTGAATGTTTTGAAAAATTTTAAATTTTTGATGAAAAATTGATATTTTTGTTTCAAGTCGGGTTACAATCCAAAGGTATATACCTTTGACATTTTTGTGTTTGAACAAAAATTTTGAGAAAATTTGTTTTTGAATGTTTTGAAATATTTTAAATTTTTGATGAAAATTGATATTTTTGTTTCAAGTCGGGTTACAATCCAAAGGTATATACCTTTGACATTTTTGTGTTTGAACAAAAATTTTGAGAAAATTTGTTTTTGAATGTTTTGAAAAATTTTAAATTTTTGATGAAAATTGATATTTTTGTTTCAAGTCGGGTTACAATCCAAAGGTATATATATACCTTTGACATTTTTGTGTTTGAACAAAAATTTTGAGAAAATTTGTTTTTGAATGTTTTGAAAAATTTTAAATTTTTGATGAAAATTGATATTTTTGTTTCAAGTCGGGTTACAATCCAAAGGTATATACCTTTGACATTTTTGTGTTTGAACAAAAATTTTGAGAAAATTTGTTTTTGAATGTTTTGAAAAATTTTAAATTTTTGATGAAAATTGATATTTTTGTTTCAAGTCGGGTTACAATCCAAAGGTATATACCTTTGACATTTTTGTGTTTGAACAAAAATTTTGAAAGTGTTGAATAAATTTGTTTTTGAATGTTTTGAAAAATTTTAAATTTTTGATGAAAATTGATATTTTTGTTTCAAGTCGGGTTACAATCCAAAGGTATATACCTTTGACATTTTTGTGTTTGAACAAAAATTTTGAAAGTGTTGAATAAATTTGTTTTTGAATGTTTTGAAAAATTTTAAAAATTTTAAATTTTTGATGAAAATTGATATTTTTGTTTCAAGTCGGGTTACAATCCAAAGGTATATACCTTTGACATTTTTGTGTTTGAACAAAAATTTTGAGAAAATTTGTTTTTGAATGTTTTGAAAAATTTTAAATTTTTGATGAAAATTGATATTTTTGTTTCAAGTCGGGTTACAATCCAAAGGTATATACCTTTGACATTTTTGTGTTTGAACAAAAATTTTGAGAAAATTTGTTTTTGAATGTTTTGAAAAATTTTAAATTTTTGATGAAAATTGATATTTTTGTTTCAAGTCTGGTTACAATCCAAAGGTATATACCTTTGACATTTTTGTGTTTGAACAAAAATTTTGAGAAAATTTGTTTTTGAATGTTTTGAAATATTTTAAATTTTTGATGAAAATTGATATTTTTGTTTCAAGTCGGGTTACAATCCAAAGATATATACCTTTGACATTTTTGTGTTTGAACAAAAATTTTGAGAAAATTTGTTTTTGAATGTTTTGAAAAATTTTAAATTTTTGATGAAAATTGATATTTTTGTTTCAAGTCGGGTTACAATCCAAAGGTATATATATACCTTTGACATTTTTGTGTTTGAACAAAAATTTTGAGAAAATTTGTTTTTGAATGTTTTGAAAAATTTTAAATTTTTGATGAAAATTGATATTTTTGTTTCAAGTCGGGTTACAATCCAAAGGTATATACCTTTGACATTTTTGTGTTTGAACAAAAATTTTGAAAGTGTTGAATAAATTTGTTTTTGAATGTTTTGAAAAATTTTAAATTTTTGATGAAAATTGATATTTTTGTTTCAAGTCGGGTTACAATCCAAAGGTATATACCTTTGACATTTTTGTGTTTGAACAAAAATTTTGAAAGTGTTGAATAAATTTGTTTTTGAATGTTTTGAAAAATTTTAAATTTTTGATGAAAATTGATATTTTTGTTTCAAGTCGGGTTACAATCCAAAGGTATATACCTTTGACATTTTTGTGTTTGAACAAAAATTTTGAGAAAATTTGTTTTTGAATGTTTTGAAAAATTTTAAATTTTTGATGAAAATTGATATTTTTGTTTCAAGTCAGGTTACAATCCAAAGGTATATACCTTTGACATTTTTGTGTTTGAACAAAAATTTTGAGAAAATTTGCTTTTGAATGTTTTGAAAAATTTTAAATTTTTGATGAAAATTGATATTTTTGTTTCAAGTCGGGTTACAATCCAAAGGTATATACCTTTGACATTTTTGTGTTTGAACAAAAATTTTGAGAAAATTTGTTTTTGAATGTTTTGAAAAATTTTAAATTTTTGATGAAAATTGATATTTTTGTTTCAAGTCAGGTTACAATCCAAAGGTATATACCTTTGACATTTTTGTGTTTGAACAAAAATTTTGAGAAAATTTGCTTTTGAATGTTTTGAAAAATTTTAAATTTTTGATGAAAATTGATATTTTTGTTTCAAGTCGGGTTACAATCCAAAGGTATATATATACCTTTGACATTTTTGTGTTTGAACAAAAATTTTGAGAAAATTTGTTTTTGAATGTTTTGAAAAATTTTAAATTTTTGATGAAAATTGATATTTTTGTTTCAAGTCGGGTTACAATCCAAAGGTATATACCTTTGACATTTTTGTGTTTGAACAAAAATTTTGAGAAAATTTGTTTTTGAATGTTTTGAAAAATTTTAAATTTTTGATGAAAATTGATATTTTTGTTTCAAGTCGGGTTACAATCCAAAGGTATATACCTTTGACATTTTTGTGTTTGAACAAAAATTTTGAAAGTGTTGAATAAATTTGTTTTTGAATGTTTTGAAAAATTTTAAATTTTTGATGAAAATTGATATTTTTGTTTCAAGTCGGGTTACAATCCAAAGGTATATACCTTTGACATTTTTGTGTTTGAACAAAAATTTTGAGAAAATTTGTTTTTGAATGTTTTGAAATATTTTAAATTTTTGATGAAAATTGATATTTTTGTTTCAAGTCGGGTTACAATCCAAAGGTATATACCTTTGACATTTTTGTGTTTGAACAAAAATTTTGAGAAAATTTGTTTTTGAATGTTTTGAAAAATTTTAAATTTTTGATGAAAATTGATATTTTTGTTTCAAGTCGGGTTACAATCCAAAGGTATATATATACCTTTGACATTTTTGTGTTTGAACAAAAATTTTGAGAAAATTTGTTTTTGAATGTTTTGAAAAATTTTAAATTTTTGATGAAAATTGATATTTTTGTTTCAAGTCGGGTTACAATCCAAAGGTATATACCTTTGACATTTTTGTGTTTGAACAAAAATTTTGAGAAAATTTGTTTTTGAATGTTTTGAAAAATTTTAAATTTTTGATGAAAATTGATATTTTTGTTTCAAGTCGGGTTACAATCCAAAGGTATATACCTTTGACATTTTTGTGTTTGAACAAAAATTTTGAAAGTGTTGAATAAATTTGTTTTTGAATGTTTTGAAAAATTTTAAATTTTTGATGAAAATTGATATTTTTGTTTCAAGTCGGGTTACAATCCAAAGGTATATACCTTTGACATTTTTGTGTTTGAACAAAAATTTTGAAAGTGTTGAATAAATTTGTTTTTGAATGTTTTGAAAAATTTTAAATTTTTGATGAAAATTGATATTTTTGTTTCAAGTCGGGTTACAATCCAAAGGTATATACCTTTGACATTTTTGTGTTTGAACAAAAATTTTGAGAAAATTTGTTTTTGAATGTTTTGAAAAATTTTAAATTTTTGATGAAAATTGATATTTTTGTTTCAAGTCGGGTTACAATCCAAAGGTATATACCTTTGACATTTTTGTGTTTGAACAAAAATTTTGAGAAAATTTGTTTTTGAATGTTTTGAAAAATTTTAAATTTTTGATGAAAATTGATATTTTTGTTTCAAGTCTGGTTACAATCCAAAGGTATATACCTTTGACATTTTTGTGTTTGAACAAAAATTTTGAGAAAATTTGTTTTTGAATGTTTTGAAATATTTTAAATTTTTGATGAAAATTGATATTTTTGTTTCAAGTCGGGTTACAATCCAAAGATATATACCTTTGACATTTTTGTGTTTGAACAAAAATTTTGAGAAAATTTGTTTTTGAATGTTTTGAAAAATTTTAAATTTTTGATGAAAATTGATATTTTTGTTTCAAGTCGGGTTACAATCCAAAGGTATATATATACCTTTGACATTTTTGTGTTTGAACAAAAATTTTGAGAAAATTTGTTTTTGAATGTTTTGAAAAATTTTAAATTTTTGATGAAAATTGATATTTTTGTTTCAAGTCGGGTTACAATCCAAAGGTATATACCTTTGACATTTTTGTGTTTGAACAAAAATTTTGAAAGTGTTGAATAAATTTGTTTTTGAATGTTTTGAAAAATTTTAAATTTTTGATGAAAATTGATATTTTTGTTTCAAGTCGGGTTACAATCCAAAGGTATATACCTTTGACATTTTTGTGTTTGAACAAAAATTTTGAAAGTGTTGAATAAATTTGTTTTTGAATGTTTTGAAAAATTTTAAATTTTTGATGAAAATTGATATTTTTGTTTCAAGTCGGGTTACAATCCAAAGGTATATACCTTTGACATTTTTGTGTTTGAACAAAAATTTTGAGAAAATTTGTTTTTGAATGTTTTGAAAAATTTTAAATTTTTGATGAAAATTGATATTTTTGTTTCAAGTCGGGTTACAATCCAAAGGTATATACCTTTGACATTTTTGTGTTTGAACAAAAATTTTGAGAAAATTTGTTTTTGAATGTTTTGAAAAATTTTAAATTTTTGATGAAAATTGATATTTTTGTTTCAAGTCGGGTTACAATCCAAAGGTATATACCTTTGACATTTTTGTGTTTGAACAAAAATTTTGAGAAAATTTGTTTTTGAATGTTTTGAAAAATTTTAAATTTTTGATGAAAATTGATATTTTTGTTTCAAGTCGGGTTACAATCCAAAGGTATATACCTTTGACATTTTTGTGTTTGAACAAAAATTTTGAAAGTGTTGAATAAATTTGTTTTTGAATGTTTTGAAAAATTTTAAATTTTTGATGAAAATTGATATTTTTGTTTCAAGTCGGGTTACAATCCAAAGGTATATACCTTTGACATTTTTGTGTTTGAACAAAAATTTTGAAAGTGTTGAATAAATTTGTTTTTGAATGTTTTGAAAAATTTTAAATTTTTGATGAAAATTGATATTTTTGTTTCAAGTCGGGTTACAATCCAAAGGTATATACCTTTGACATTTTTGTGTTTGAACAAAAATTTTGAAAGTGTTGAATAAATTTGTTTTTAAATGTTTTGAAAAATTTTAAATTTTTGATGAAAATTGATATTTTTGTTTCAAGTCGGGTTACAATCCAAAGGTATATACCTTTGACATTTTTGTGTTTGAACAAAAATTTTGAGAAAATTTGTTTTTGAATGTTTTGAAAAATTTTAAATTTTTGATGAAAATTGATATTTTTGTTTCAAGTCGGGTTACAATCCAAAGGTATATACCTTTGACATTTTTGTGTTTGAACAAAAATTTTGAAAAGGTTGAGAAAATTTGTTTTTGAATGTTTTGAAAAATTTTAAATTTTTGATGAAAATTGATATTTTTGTTTCAAGTCGGGTTACAATCCAAAGGTATATACCTTTGACATTTTTGTGTTTGAACAAAAATTTTGAAAGTGTTGAATAAATTTGTTTTTGAATGTTTTGAAAAATTTTAAATTTTTGATGAAAATTGATATTTTTGTTTCAAGTCGGGTTACAATCCAAAGGTATATACCTTTGACATTTTTGTGTTTGAACAAAAATTTTGAGAAAATTTGTTTTTGAATGTTTTGAAAAATTTTAAATTTTTGATGAAAATTGATATTTTTGTTTCAAGTCGGGTTACAATCCAAAGGTATATACCTTTGACATTTTTGTGTTTGAACAAAAATTTTGAGAAAATTTGTTTTTGAATGTTTTTAAAAATTTTAAATTTTTGATGAAAATTGATATTTTTGTTTCAAGTCGGGTTACAATCCAAAGGTATATACCTTTGACATTTTTGTGTTTGAACAAAAATTTTGAGAAAATTTGTTTTTGAATGTTTTGAAAAATTTTAAATTTTTGATGAAAATTGATATTTTTGTTTCAAGTCGGGTTACAATCCAAAGGTATATACCTTTGACATTTTTGTGTTTGAACAAAAATTTTGAGAAAATTTGTTTTTGAATGTTTTGAAAAATTTTAAATTTTTGATGAAAATTGATATTTTTGTTTCAAGTCGGGTTACAATCCAAAGGTATATACCTTTGACATTTTTGTGTTTGAACAAAAATTTTGAGAAAATTTGTTTTTGAATGTTTTGAAAAATTTTAAATTTTTGATGAAAATTGATATTTTTGTTTCAAGTCGGGTTACAATCCAAAGGTATATACCTTTGACATTTTTGTGTTTGAACAAAAATTTTGAGAAAATTTGTTTTTGAATGTTTTTAAAAATTTTAAATTTTTGATGAAAATTGATATTTTTGTTTCAAGTCGGGTTACAATCCAAAGGTATATACCTTTGACATTTTTGTGTTTGAACAAAAATTTTGAGAAAATTTGTTTTTGAATGTTTTGAAAAATTTTAAATTTTTGATGAAAATTGATATTTTTGTTTCAAGTCGGGTTACAATCCAAAGGTATATACCTTTGACATTTTTGTGTTTGAACAAAAATTTTGAGAAAATTTGTTTTTGAATGTTTTGAAAAATTTTAAATTTTTGATGAAAATTGATATTTTTGTTTCAAGTCGGGTTACAATCCAAAGGTATATACCTTTGACATTTTTGTGTTTGAACAAAAATTTTGAGAAAATTTGTTTTTGAATGTTTTTAAAAATTTTAAATTTTTGATGAATTGATATTTTTGTTTCAAGTCGGGTTACAATCCAAAGGTATATACCTTTGACATTTTTGTGTTTGAACAAAAATTTTGAGAAAATTTGTTTTTGAATGTTTTGAAAAATTTTAAATTTTTGATGAAAATTGATATTTTTGTTTCAAGTCGGGTTACAATCCAAAGGTATATACCTTTGACATTTTTGTGTTTGAACAAAAATTTTGAGAAAATTTGTTTTTGAATGTTTTGAAAAATTTTAAATTTTTGATGAAAATTGATATTTTTGTTTCAAGTCGGGTTACAATCCAAAGGTATATACCTTTGACATTTTTGTGTTTGAACAAAAATTTTGAAAGTGTTGAATAAATTTGTTTTTAAATGTTTTGAAAAATTTTAAATTTTTGATGAAAATTGATATTTTTGTTTCAAGTCGGGTTACAATCCAAAGGTATATACCTTTGACATTTTTGTGTTTGAACAAAAATTTTGAGAAAATTTGTTTTTGAATGTTTTGAAAAATTTTAAATTTTTGATGAAAATTGATATTTTTGTTTCAAGTCGGGTTACAATCCAAAGGTATATACCTTTGACATTTTTGTGTTTGAACAAAAATTTTGAAAGTGTTGAATAAATTTGTTTTTGAATGTTTTGAAAAATTTTAAATTTTTGATGAAAATTGATATTTTTGTTTCAAGTCGGGTTACAATCCAAAGGTATATACCTTTGACATTTTTGTGTTTGAACAAAAATTTTGAGAAAATTTGTTTTTGAATGTTTTTAAAAATTTTAAATTTTTGATGAAAATTGATATTTTTGTTTCAAGTCGGGTTACAATCCAAAGGTATATACCTTTGACATTTTTGTGTTTGAACAAAAATTTTGAGAAAATTTGTTTTTGAATGTTTTGAAAAATTTTAAATTTTTGATGAAAATTGATATTTTTGTTTCAAGTCGGGTTACAATCCAAAGGTATATACCTTTGACATTTTTGTGTTTGAACAAAAATTTTGAGAAAATTTGTTTTTGAATGTTTTGAAAAATTTTAAATTTTTGATGAAAATTGATATTTTTGTTTCAAGTCGGGTTACAATCCAAAGGTATATACCTTTGACATTTTTGTGTTTGAACAAAAATGTTGAGAAAATTTGTTTTTGAATGTTTTTAAAATTTTTAAATTTTTGATGAAAATTGATATTTTTGTTTCAAGTCGGGTTACAATCCAAAGGTATATACCTTTGACATTTTTGTGTTTGAACAAAAATTTTGAGAAAATTTGTTTTTGAATGTTTTGAAAAATTTTAAATTTTTGATGAAAATTGATATTTTTGTTTCAAGTCGGGTTACAATCCAAAGGTATATACCTTTGACATTTTTGTGTTTGAACAAAAATTTTGAGAAAATTTGTTTTTGAATGTTTTGAAAAATTTTAAATTTTTGATGAAAATTGATATTTTTGTTTCAAGTCGGGTTACAATCCAAAGGTATATACCTTTGACATTTTTGTGTTTGAACAAAAATTTTGAAAAAATTTGTTTTTGAATGTTTTGAAAAATTTTAAATTTTTGATGAAAATTGATATTTTTGTTTCAAGTCGGGTTACAATCCAAAGGTATATACCTTTGACATTTTTGTGTTTGAACAAAAATTTTGAGAAAATTTGTTTTTGAATGTTTTGAAAAATTTTAAATTTTTGATGAAAATTGATATTTTTGTTTCAAGTCGGGTTACAATCCAAAGGTATATACCTTTGACATTTTTGTGTTTGAACAAAAATTTTGAAAGTGTTGAATAAATTTGTTTTTGAATGTTTTGAAAAATTTTAAATTTTTGATGAAAATTGATATTTTTGTTTCAAGTCGGGTTACAATCCAAAGGTATATACCTTTGACATTTTTGTGTTTGAACAAAAATTTTGAAAGTGTTGAATAAATTTGTTTTTGAATGTTTTGAAAAATTTTAAATTTTTGATGAAAATTGATATTTTTGTTTCAAGTCGGGTTACAATCCAAAGGTATATACCTTTGACATTTTTGTGTTTGAACAAAAATTTTGAAAGTGTTGAATAAATTTGTTTTTAAATGTTTTGAAAAATTTTAAATTTTTGATGAAAATTGATATTTTTGTTTCAAGTCGGGTTACAATCCAAAGGTATATACCTTTGACATTTTTGTGTTTGAACAAAAATTTTGAGAAAATTTGTTTTTGAATGTTTTGAAAAATTTTAAATTTTTGATGAAAATTGATATTTTTGTTTCAAGTCGGGTTACAATCCAAAGGTATATACCTTTGACATTTTTGTGTTTGAACAAAAATTTTGAGAAAATTTGTTTTTGAATGTTTTGAAAATTTTAAATTTTTGATGAAAATTGATATTTTTGTTTCAAGTCGGGTTACAATCCAAAGGTATATACCTTTGACATTTTTGTGTTTGAACAAAAATTTTGAAAGTGTTGAATAAATTTGTTTTTGAATGTTTTGAAAATTTTAAATTTTTGATGAAAATTGATATTTTTGTTTCAAGTCGGGTTACAATCCAAAGGTATATACCTTTGACATTTTTGTGTTTGAACAAAAATTTTGAGAAAATTTGTTTTTGAATGTTTTGAAAAATTTTAAATTTTTGATGAAAATTGATATTTTTGTTTCAAGTCGGGTTACAATCCAAAGGTATATACCTTTGACATTTTTGTGTTTGAACAAAAATGTTGAGAAAATTTGTTTTTGAATGTTTTTAAAAATTTTAAATTTTTGATGAAAATTGATATTTTTGTTTCAAGTCGGGTTACAATCCAAAGGTATATACCTTTGACATTTTTGTGTTTGAACAAAAATTTTGAGAAAATTTGTTTTTGAATGTTTTGAAAAATTTTAAATTTTTGATGAAAATTGATATTTTTGTTTCAAGTCGGGTTACAATCCAAAGGTATATACCTTTGACATTTTTGTGTTTGAACAAAAATTTTGAGAAAATTTGTTTTTGAATGTTTTGAAAAATTTTAAATTTTTGATGAAAATTGATATTTTTGTTTCAAGTCGGGTTACAATCCAAAGGTATATACCTTTGACATTTTTGTGTTTGAACAAAAATTTTGAGAAAATTTGTTTTTGAATGTTTTGAAAAATTTTAAATTTTTGATGAAAATTGATATTTTTGTTTCAAGTCGGGTTACAATCCAAAGGTATATACCTTTGACATTTTTGTGTTTGAACAAAAATTTTGAGAAAATTTGTTTTTGAATGTTTTGAAAAATTTTAAATTTTTGATGAAAATTGATATTTTTGTTTCAAGTCGGGTTACAATCCAAAGGTATATACCTTTGACATTTTTGTGTTTGAACAAAAATTTTGAAAAAATTTGTTTTTGAATGTTTTGAAAAATTTTAAATTTTTGATGAAAATTGATATTTTTGTTTCAAGTCGGGTTACAATCCAAAGGTATATACCTTTGACATTTTTGTGTTTGAACAAAAATTTTGATGTTGAATAAATTTGTTTTTGAATGTTTTGAAAAATTTTAAATTTTTGATGAAAATTGATATTTTTGTTTCAAGTCGGGTTACAATCCAAAGGTATATACCTTTGACATTTTTGTGTTTGAACAAAAATTTTGAGAAAATTTGTTTTTGAATGTTTTGAAAATTTTAAATTTTTGATGAAAATTGATATTTTTGTTTCAAGTCGGGTTACAATCCAAAGGTATATACCTTTGACATTTTTGTGTTTGAACAAAAATTTTGAGAAAATTTGTTTTGAATGTTTTGAAAATTTTAAATTAATTTTTAAATTTTTGATGAAAATTGATATTTTTGTTTCAAGTCGGGTTACAATCCAAAGGTATATACCTTTGACATTTTTGTGTTTGAACAAAAATTTTGAAAGTGTTGAATAAATTTGTTTTTGAATGTTTTGAAAAATTTTAAATTTTTGATGAAAATTGATATTTTTGTTTCAAGTCGGGTTACAATCCAAAGGTATATACCTTTGACATTTTTGTGTTTGAACAAAAATTTTGAGAAAATTTGTTTTTGAATGTTTTGAAAAATTTAAATTTTTGATGAAAATTGATATTTTTGTTTCAAGTCGGGTTACAATCCAAAGGTATATACCTTTGACATTTTTGTGTTTGAACAAAAATGTTGAGAAAATTTGTTTTTGAATGTTTTTAAAAATTTTAAATTTTTGATGAAAATTGATATTTTTGTTTCAAGTCGGGTTACAATCCAAAGGTATATACCTTTGACATTTTTGTGTTTGAACAAAAATTTTGAGAAAATTTGTTTTTGAATGTTTTGAAAAATTTTAAATTTTTGATGAAAATTGATATTTTTGTTTTCAAGTCGGGTTACAATCCAAAGGTATATACCTTTGACATTTTTGTGTTTGAACAAAAATTTTGAGAAAATTTGTTTTTGAATGTTTTGAAAAATTTTAAATTTTTGATGAAAATTGATATTTTTGTTTCAAGTCGGGTTACAATCCAAAGGTATATACCTTTGACATTTTTGTGTTTGAACAAAATTTTGAAAAAATTTGTTTTTGAATGTTTTGAAAAATTTTAAATTTTTGATGAAAATTGATATTTTTGTTTCAAGTCGGGTTACAATCCAAAGGTATATACCTTTGACATTTTTGTGTTTGAACAAAAATTTTGAGAAAATTTGTTTTTGAATGTTTTGAAAAATTTTAAATTTTTGATGAAAATTGATATTTTTGTTTCAAGTCGGGTTACAATCCAAAGGTATATACCTTTGACATTTTTGTGTTTGAACAAAAATTTTGAAAGTGTTGAATAAATTTGTTTTTGAATGTTTTGAAAAATTTTAAATTTTTGATGAAAATTGATATTTTTGTTTCAAGTCGGGTTACAATCCAAAGGTATATACCTTTGACATTTTTGTGTTTGAACAAAAATTTTGAGAAAATTTGTTTTTGAATGTTTTGAAAAATTTTAAATTTTTGATGAAAATTGATATTTTTGTTTCAAGTCGGGTTACAATCCAAAGGTATATACCTTTGACATTTTTGTGTTTGAACAAAAATTTTGAAAGTGTTGAATAAATTTGTTTTTGAATGTTTTGAAAAATTTTAAATTTTTGATGAAAATTGATATTTTTGTTTCAAGTCGGGTTACAATCCAAAGGTATATACCTTTGACATTTTTGTGTTTGAACAAAAATTTTGAGAAAATTTGTTTTTGAATGTTTTGAAAAATTTTAAATTTTTGATGAAAATTGATATTTTTGTTTCAAGTCGGGTTACAATCCAAAGGTATATACCTTTGACATTTTTGTGTTTGAACAAAAATTTTGAAAGTGTTGAATAAATTTGTTTTTGAATGTTTTGAAAAATTTTAAATTTTTGATGAAAATTGATATTTTTGTTTCAAGTCGGGTTACAATCCAAAGGTATATACCTTTGACATTTTTGTGTTTGAACAAAAATTTTGAAAGTGTTGAATAAATTTGTTTTTGAATGTTTTGAAAAATTTTAAATTTTGATGAAAATTGATATTTTTGTTTCAAGTCGGGTTACAATCCAAAGGTATATACCTTTGACATTTTTGTGTTTGAACAAAAATTTTGAAAGTGTTGAATAAATTTGTTTTTGAATGTTTTGAAAAATTTTAAATTTTTGATGAAAATTGATATTTTTGTTTCAAGTCGGGTTACAATCCAAAGGTATATACCTTTGACATTTTTGTGTTTGAACAAAAATTTTGAGAAAATTTGTTTTTGAATGTTTTGAAAAATTTTAAATTTTTGATGAAAATTGATATTTTTGTTTCAAGTCGGGTTACAATCCAAAGGTATATACCTTTGACATTTTTGTGTTTGAACAAAAATTTTGAAAGTGTTGAATAAATTTGTTTTTGAATGTTTTGAAAAATTTTAAATTTTTGATGAAAATTGATATTTTTGTTTCAAGTCGGGTTACAATCCAAAGGTATATACCTTTGACATTTTTGTGTTTGAACAAAAATTTTGAGAAAATTTGTTTTGAATGTTTTGAAAAATTTTAAATTTTTGATGAAAATTGATATTTTTGTTTCAAGTCGGGTTACAATCCAAAGGTATATACCTTTGACATTTTGTGTTTGAACAAAAATTTTGAGAAAATTTGTTTTGAATGTTTGAAAATTTTAAATTTTTGATGAAAATTGATATTTTTGTTTCAAGTCGGTTACAATCCAAAGGTATATACCTTTGACATTTTTGTGTTTGAACAAAAATTTTGAGAAAATTTGTTTTTGAATGTTTTGAAAAATTTTAAATTTTTGATGAAAATTGATATTTTTGTTTCAAGTCGGGTTACAATCCAAAGGTATATACCTTTGACATTTTTGTGTTTGAACAAAAATTTTGAGAAAATTTGTTTTTGAATGTTTTGAAAAATTTTAAATTTTTGATGAAAATTGATATTTTTGTTTCAAGTCGGGTTACAATCCCAAAGGTATATACCTTTTGACATTTTTGTGTTTGAACAAAAATTTTGAGAAAATTTGTTTTTGAATGTTTTGAAAAATTTTAAATTTTTGATGAAAATTGATATTTTTGTTTCAAGTCGGGTTACAATCCAAAGGTATATACCTTTGACATTTTTGTGTTTGAACAAAAATTTTGAAAGTGTTGAATAAATTTGTTTTTGAATGTTTTGAAAAATTTTAAATTTTTGATGAAAATTGATATTTTTGTTTCAAGTCGGGTTACAATCCAAAGGTATATACCTTTGACATTTTTGTGTTTGAACAAAAATTTTGAAAGTGTTGAATAAATTTGTTTTTGAATGTTTTGAAAAATTTTAAATTTTTGATGAAAATTGATATTTTTGTTTCAAGTCGGGTTACAATCCAAAGGTATATACCTTTGACATTTTTGTGTTTGAACAAAAATTTTGAGAAAATTTGTTTTTGAATGTTTTTAAAAATTTTAAATTTTTGATGAAAATTGATATTTTTGTTTCAAGTCGGGTTACAATCCAAAGGTATATACCTTTGACATTTTTGTGTTTGAACAAAAATTTTGAAAGTGTTGAATAAATTTGTTTTTGAATGTTTTGAAAAATTTTAAATTTTTGATGAAAATTGATATTTTTGTTTCAAGTCGGGTTACAATCCAAAGGTATATACCTTTGACATTTTTGTGTTTGAACAAAAATTTTGAAAGTGTTGAATAAATTTGTTTTTGAATGTTTTGAAAAATTTTAAATTTTTGATGAAAATTGATATTTTTGTTTCAAGTCGGGTTACAATCCAAAGGTATATACCTTTGACATTTTTGTGTTTGAACAAAAATTTTGAGAAAATTTGTTTTTGAATGTTTTGAAAAATTTTAAATTTTTGATGAAAATTGATATTTTTGTTTCAAGTCGGGTTACAATCCAAAGGTATATACCTTTGACATTTTTGTGTTTGAACAAAAATTTTGAGAAAATTTGTTTTTGAATGTTTTGAAAAATTTTAAATTTTTGATGAAAATTGATATTTTTGTTTCAAGTCGGGTTACAATCCAAAGGTATATACCTTTGACATTTTTGTGTTTGAACAAAAATTTTGAGAAAATTTGTTTTTGAATGTTTTGAAAAATTTTAAATTTTTGATGAAAATTGATATTTTTGTTTCAAGTCAGGGTTACAATCCAAAGGTATATACCTTTGACATTTTTGTGTTTGAACAAAAATTTTGAGAAAATTTGTTTTTGAATGTTTTGAAAAATTTTAAATTTTTGATGAAAATTGATATTTTTGTTTCAAGTCGGGTTACAATCCAAAGGTATATACCTTTGACATTTTTGTGTTTGAACAAAAATTTTGATGTGAAAATTTGTTTTTGAATGTTTTTGAAAAATTTTAAATTTTTGATGAAAATTGATATTTTTGTTTCAAGTCGGGTTACAATCCAAAGGTATATACCTTTGACATTTTTGTGTTTGAACAAAAATTTTGAGAAAATTTGTTTTTGAATGTTTTGAAAAATTTTAAATTTTTGATGAAAATTGATATTTTTGTTTCAAGTCGGGTTACAATCCAAAGGTATATACCTTTGACATTTTTGTGTTTGAACAAAAATTTTGAAAGTGTTGAATAAATTTGTTTTTGAATGTTTTGAAAAATTTTAAATTTTTGATGAAAATTGATATTTTTGTTTCAAGTCGGGTTACAATCCAAAGGTATATACCTTTGACATTTTTGTGTTTGAACAAAAATTTTGAAAGTGTTGAATTAAATTTGTTTTTGAATGTTTTGAAAAATTTTAAATTTTTGATGAAAATTGATATTTTTGTTTCAAGGTCGGGTTACAATCCAAAGGTATATACCTTTGACATTTTTGTGTTTGAACAAAAATTTTGAAAGTGTTGAATAAATTTGTTTTTGAATGTTTTGAAAAAATTTTAAATTTTTGATGAAAATTGATATTTTTGTTTCAAGTCGGGTTACAATCCAAAGGTATATACCTTTGACATTTTTGTGTTTGAACAAAAATTTTGAAAGTGTTGAATAAATTTGTTTTTGAATGTTTTGAAAAATTTTAAATTTTTGATGAAAATTGATATTTTTGTTTCAAGTCGGGTTACAATCCAAAGGTATATACCTTTGACATTTTTGTGTTTGAACAAAAATTTTGAGAAAATTTGTTTTTGAATGTTTTGAAAAATTTTAAATTTTTGATGAAAATTGATATTTTTGTTTCAAGTCGGGTTACAATCCAAAGGTATATACCTTTGACATTTTTGTGTTTGAACAAAAATTTTGAGAAAATTTGTTTTTGAATGTTTTGAAAAATTTTAAATTTTTGATGAAAATTGATATTTTTGTTTCAAGTCGGGTTACAATCCAAAGGTATATACCTTTGACATTTTTGTGTTTGAACAAAAATTTTGAGAAAATTTGTTTTTGAATGTTTTGAAAAATTTTAAATTTTTGATGAAAATTGATATTTTTGTTTCAAGTCGGGTTACAATCCAAAGGTATATACCTTTGACATTTTTGTGTTTGAACAAAAATTTTGAGAAAATTTGTTTTTGAATGTTTTGAAAAATTTTAAATTTTTGATGAAAATTGATATTTTTGTTCAAGTCGGGTTACAATCCAAAGGTATATACCTTTGACATTTTTGTGTTTGAACAAAAATTTTGAGAAAATTTGTTTTTGAATGTTTTGAAAAATTTTAAATTTTTGATGAAAATTGATATTTTTGTTTCAAGTCGGGTTACAATCCAAAGGTATATACCTTTGACATTTTTTGTGTTTGAACAAAAATTTTGAGAAGTGCTTGAATATTTGTTTTTGAATGTTTTGAAAAATTTTAAATTTTTGATGAAAATTGATATTTTTGTTTCAAGTCGGGTTACAATCCAAAGGTATATACCTTTGACATTTTTGTGTTTGAACAAAAATTTTGAGAAAATTTGTTTTTGAATGTTTTGAAAAATTTTAAATTTCTGATGAAAATTGATATTTTTGTTTCAAGTCGGGTTACAATCCAAAGGTATTACCTTTGACATTTTTGTGTTTGAACAAAAATTTGAATGTTGATAAAATTTGTTTTTGAATGTTTTGAAAAATTTTAAATTTTTGATGAAAATTGATATTTTTGTTTCAAGTCGGTTACAATCCAAAGGTATAATACCTTTGACATTTTTTGTGTTTGAACAAAAATTTTGAAGGTGATAAATTTGTTTTTGAATGTTTGAAAAATTTTAAATTTTTGATGAAAATTGATATTTTTGTTTCAAGTCGGGTTACAATCCAAAGGTATATACCTTTGACATTTTTGTGTTTGAACAAAAATTTTGAGAAAATTTGTTTTGATTGTTTGAAAAATTTTAAATTTTTGATGAAAATTGATATTTTTTTTCAAGTCGGGTTCCAATCCAAAGGTATATACCTTTGACATTTTTGTGTTTGAACAAAAATTTTGAGAAAAATTTGTTTTTGAATGTTTTGAAAAATTTTAAATTTTTGATGAAAAATTGATATTTTTGTTTCAAGTCGGGTTACCAATACTCAGTCGACATATTTTAATTTTTGATGAAAATTGATTTTGTTGTATCAAGTCGGTTACATCAAAGTATATACTTGACATTTTTGTGTTTGACAAATATTTTGAGAAAATTTGTTTTTGAATGTTTTGAAAAATTTTAAATTTTTGATGAAATTGATATTTTGTTTCAAGTCGGGTTACAATATCAAAGGT
>CAWVQR010000041.1:15000-20000 GCA_963932245.1 Tachinus rufipes
ACGTGCGGCGGCAGTCCTACGGGCCTGGCACCCTCTGTGGGTAAGTGGCCCCGTTCAAGAAGGACTTGGACTCGCCCCGCGACGCCGGGTTAACGGATCCTCCCAAACACTACACCTCGCTCGTGCCCGTCGATCGGACAGTGCGATTCAGTGCTGGGCAGGTCCCTGTTCACTCGCCGCTACTAAGGGAATCCTTGTTAGTTTTTCTTCCGCCGCTAAGTAATATGCTTAAATTTAGCGGGTAGTCTGCCATGAACTGAGGTCAAACGAGAAAATTTTTGGTTGCCGCTCTCCGTGCACCGGACCGGCGGTCGCGCGCGCTCAGGATCAGTCGTCCGGCGGCGGATCGTTTGTGACGACCACACCAGGACACGGCGATCCGTCGCTTGCGCTACCGTCGGACGGGACGGTCTTTGGTCGAGCGGCGGCGTCGTGCTGCGCCTGCTTTGTGCCGGCGCGGCAAAGCCCTCGGGCTCCGCCGCACCGGACAAACTGCGTTTGAGCGATGCGCACGTGGCGCGTCACTGAAACAGGCGTCTGTTGACGACCCTCAGTCAAGACAGGTCCAGGAATGATATCCCAGGACCGCAATATGCGTTCAAACTGTCGATGTTCATGTGTCCTGCAGTTCACATTTTATCGCGCGCTTTGCGGCGTTCTTCATCGACCCACGAGCCAAGTGATCCACCGTTCAGGGTAATCTGTTTTGGATTTGCGGCGTTCATCGAAATGAATCGGGGCAACGCCTTGGGCCCCTCGAGCGACATGGGCGTTTTCGATTTCGGACGAATCGACAATTTACGTTGTTGCTTTCGTGCATGGATTGCGCCTCCGCCGACGCCGTCTCGGAGTTTGACGACGTCGTCGTCTCCGGACACGGCGGGCGAAAGACGCGCACGTGTTTCGAGCCACGGCGCAGTGCTTTGAAAACCGGATAAAGGAAAATGCGCGCGAGGGCCGGTCAGGCGGCGCACAAAGCGCCGCGAGAGAGAAACCCCCGGACATTCCGGTACCGCGGCCCGAAAACTACAAACACACACCGCGCGCGCGCGGACCTCTCCGCCATCCCGCCAGCACACAGCTGTAAGCGAGAAGGAAAGGAGAGACCGCAGCGCGCGGCCGGACTACGCACTCAGCGTGTTCCCTCTAAAAACGAGAACGCGAACCTACCCACGGTGCGGGAGGTGGCACGGATTCGTTAATGATCCTTCCGCAGGTTCACCTACGGAAACCTTGTTACGACTTTTACTTCCTCTAAACGATCAAGTTTGGTCATCTTCCCAGCAACATCGGCGACGTCGAGACGCCGCCGCGTACCGGTCCGAAGACCTCACTAAATCGTTCAATCGGTAGTAGCGACGGGCGGTGTGTACAAAGGGCAGGGACGTAATCAACGCGAGCTTATGACTCGCGCTTACTGGGAATTCCTCGTTCATGGGGAACAATTGCAAGCCCCAATCCCTAGCACGAAGGAGGTTCAGCGGGTTACCCGGGCCGTTCGGCCAGGGAGGACACGCTGATTCCTTCAGTGTAGCGCGCGTGCGGCCCAGAACATCTAAGGGCATCACAGACCTGTTATTGCTCAATCTCGTGCGGCTGGGAGCCGCCTGTCCCTCTAAGAAGAATTGATTGTACGCCGACAGTAAAAATCGCGCGCGGCCACCCGACCCGAAAGCCGAGGACCGGCGGACCTTTGAGATGTCGAAAGGTACGCCTAGTTAGCAGGCTAGAGTCTCGTTCGTTATCGGAATTAACCTGACAGATCGCTCCACCAACTAAGAACGGCCATGCACCACCACCCACTGAATCAAGAAAGAGCTCTCAATCTGTCAATCCTTCCAGTGTCTGGGCCTGGTGAGGTTTCCCGTGTTGAGTCAAATTAAGCCGCAGGCTCCACTCCTGGTGGTGCCCTTCCGTCAATTCCTTTAAGTTTCAGCTTTGCAACCATACTTCCCCCGGAACCCAAAAACTTTGGTTTCCCGGAAGCTGCCCGTCAAGTCATCGGAGGAACGTTGACGGATCGCTGGTTGGCATCGTTTATGGTTAGAACTAGGGCGGTATCTGATCGCCTTCGAACCTCTAACTTTCGTTCTTGATCAATGAAAGCGTTTTTGGCAAATGCTTTCGCTTCTGTCCGTCTTGCGACGATCCAAGAATTTCACCTCTAACGTCGCAATACGAATGCCCCCATCCGTTCCTATTAATCATTACCTCGGGGTTCTTAAAACCAACAAAATAGAACCGAGGTCCTATTTCATTATTCCATGCACACAGTATTCAGGCAAAGTTTTAGCCTGCTTTAAGCACTCTAATTTGTTCAAAGTAAACGTGCCGGCCCACCTCGACACTCAGTGAAGAGCACCGCGATGGGATTTACAGTTGAGCCGCCCTTGCGGGCTAAGCTCACCGGCAGGACGTCCCGCGGACACGCCAGTTGGACACCGCGAGCGATGAACCGGCGGCGCGGGACACAAATTCGACTACGAGCTTTTTAACCGCAACAACTTTAATATACGCTATTGGAGCTGGAATTACCGCGGCTGCTGGCACCAGACTGGCCCTCCAATTGATCCTCGTTAAAGGATTTAGAGTGTACTCATTCCGATTACGGGGCCTCGGATGAGTCCCGTATCGTTATTTTTCGTCACTACCTCCCCGTGCCGGGAGTGGGTAATTTGCGCGCCTGCTGCCTTCCTTGGATGTGGTAGCCGTTTCTCAGGCTCCCTCTCCGGAATCGAACCCTGATTCCCCGTTACCCGTTACAACCATGGTAGGCGCAGAACCTACCATCGACAGTTGATAAGGCAGACATTTGAAAGACGCGTCGCCGGTGCTGGACCGTGCGATCAGCTTAAAGTTATTCAGAGTCACCAAGTTGTACGACGACGACCCAAGGGCCGCCGCCGATTGGTTTTGATCTAATAAAAGCTCTCCTTCCGTCTCCGGTCGGAGATGCTATTTGCATGTATTAGCTCTAGAATTACCACAGTTATCCAAGTAAGTGTGGGTACGATCTAAGGAACCATAACTGATTTAATGAGCCTTTCGCGGTTTCACCTTAATGTGGCTTGTACTGAGACATGCATGGCTTAATCTTTGAGACAAGCATATGACTACTGGCAGGATCAACCAGGGAGCTGTGTGCGCGGCGCGCCACCCGCGCAAACGGGCGGCGAGCACACGTCGCAACTCTGCCATCGAGGAGAGTTGGTCCACTAGCACGCGGTCGGCACAGAGGCCGTACCACGACGAGTTTCTCAATTCCGTCCTTACGACGACTACTTCTATCACACGCGCTGCACGCGGACCCGGGCGGCTGCCCGGAATCCGCCTGCTCTCACTTCTCTCTCCATACCTCCCAAACAACTGCGCGGCGCCGAAGCGCTCGCTGCTGTGTTGATCGGTTTCTTTTTAATTTTTCTCGCACGAAGTGCGGGGAGAGGGTCGGCGTGCTGCCGCGGACCGTCGAGAACGACGGCCGCCTGTTTTGTTTTTGCTCGGTGCCGAGGGCCAGGCCGGAGCACGAAAAGACGGCGGGGAGAGGTTCGTCACACAGCGATACTTCTTTCCCCGCTCGATCCATCGCGCTGCCGGGATCTGGCGATCTGGGACGGAGAACGATAAACGTCGCGGCGTTGCAACAACGCTCCCCGGAGGGAACGGTGCGCGGCCGGTCGAATGGTTCGTTCGTTTGTCCCGACGGCGAGCTGGTTTTGTCGTCCTGTATTGCCCGGGTCATCTAAAAAGATTTGCGGGCAGCGACAAGACTCTATACGGACGCGACACACAATCGCAATATATTCGATAAATTTTCATTTATTTCATATATATAAACCAAAATCTAATTTTATTATTTTATATACCTCGACGGACGCGACGCGACACACAATCGCATTTTAAATAAAATTTTATTTATTTTTATTGTCGACTTGTTGTTTGCCCGGGTCATCCCGGTAAAAGATTTGCGGGCAGCAACAAGAAGAATTTATACCTCGACAGACGCGACACACAATCGCTTTTTAAATAAAATTTTATTATTATTATTATTTGTTGACCAAAAATTTTTGTAAGGCTTATGTGATTTTGTGAAATTAAAATTGTTTTTGAGTAAGCGTCGGCCGGGGACCGACTCTCACATAAAGGATGAACGGCCGGCGGGTCGGGACGCGGACCGGCCGGGGCGCGTCATGCATCGGCCACGCGCATCCCGCATCGGCTTGCGGCACGAGCGGCGCTTCCGGTCGGGCTCGGCTCCGCTGAACGGTGCCGATACGCGCGACCGACTTGTGTTTTTATTTTGCTCGGCCGCAATAGCATGAAATTTTACCTCGGGCTCGGATCGGACGGCACATTTTTTTTTTAAATTATTTTTTTTTTTAATTATTTTTTTTTAATTATTTTTTTTAAATTAAAAAAAAATATTTTTTTTTTTAATAAATTTTTTTGTGATTGATTGTCTCGACCGAGTCGACAAATAAGTGCAGGCTGACAAACCCGAAAAATTATCGGCTTCACGGAGCGGTGCCCATACACGACGGACGGCGACAAAGAGAGAACCGGCGCGCGGTTGGCGGTTCCCATACTCGACGGGGAGTTTGATTTTTGAGCGGCGCTGGCTGCAGAGTTCCCATACCCGACTTTGGGTGCCGATACACTCTTTGTATTTTGTTTCAATATCAGAGATATACTTAGGGTGCCTATACACACATTGCATCTTTGGCCGACTCAGACTGTCGGGTGCCCATACCCGATTTTTGAGCGGCGCTGGCTGCAGAGTTCCTATACCCGACTTTGGGTGCCGATACACTCTTTGTATTTTGTTTCAATATCCGAGATATACTTAGGGTGCCTATACACACATTGCATCTTTGGCCGACTCAGACTGTCGGGTGCCCATACCCGACGGAGACATAAGCGTTTTAAAAGGCGGCTTCGGCTTTGGGTGCCCATACTCGACGGAGACTTAGACGAACGCGTCTCCGCAGGCGCAGACTGCAGGG
>CAWVQR010000042.1:0-5000 GCA_963932245.1 Tachinus rufipes
TGAAACAAGTGTGCGGATTGGATTTTGCTTCTCTCGGGTATGAGCACTCGAAGCCGAAGCCAGCCGCCGGTGCGCGTTGGATTCGTCACTAAGTTCGATGCCGAGCGCGCGTTGCGTTCGTCAAAGTTCCGATCATCGAGTATGAGGACCCGACAGAAAAGTTGCTACAGGGATAACTGATTTGTGGCGGCCAAGCAGAATTCGAGTTTAAAAAGTCGTGTCGGCTCCGGGTATGGGCACCCTGCAGTCTGCGCCTGCGGAGACGCGTTCGTCTAAGTCTCCGTCGAGTATGGGCACCCAAAGCCGAAGCCGCCTTTTAAAACGCTTATGTCTCCGTCGGGTATGGGCACCCGACAGTCTGAGTCGGCCAAAGATGCAATGTGTGTATAGGCACCCTAAGTATATCTCGGATATTGAAACAAAATACAAAGAGTGTATCGGCACCCAAAGTCGGGTATAGGAACTCTGCAGCCAGCGCCGCTCAAAAATCGGGTATGGGCACCCGACAGTCTGAGTCGGCCAAAGATGCAATGTGTGTATAGGCACCCTAAGTATATCTCTGATATTGAAACAAAATACAAAGAGTGTATCGGCACCCAAAGTCGGGTATGGGAACTCTGCAGCCAGCGCCGCTCAAAAATCAAACTCCCCGTCGAGTATGGGAACCGCCAACCGCGCGCCGGTTCTCTCTTTGTCGCCGTCCGTCGTGTATGGGCACCGCTCCGTGAAGCCGATAATTTTTCGGGTTTGTCAGCCTGCACTTATTTGTCGACTCGGTCGAGACAATCAATCACAAAAAAATTTATTAAAAAAAAAAATATTTTTTTTTAATTTAAAAAAAATAATTAAAAAAAAATAATTAAAAAAAAAAATAATTTAAAAAAAAAATGTGCCGTCCGATCCGAGCCCGAGGTAAAATTTCATGCTATTGCGGCCGAGCAAAATAAAAACACAAGTCGGTCGCGCGTATCGGCACCGTTCAGCGGAGCCGAGCCCGACCGGAAGCGCCGCTCGTGCCGCAAGCCGATGCGGGATGCGCGTGGCCGATGCATGACGCGCCCCGGCCGGTCCGCGTCCCGACCCGCCGGCCGTTCATCCTTTATGTGAGAGTCGGTCCCCGGCCGACGCTTACTCAAAAACAATTTTAATTTCACAAAATCACATAAGCCTTACAAAAATTTTTGGTCAACAAATAATAATAATAATAAAATTTTATTTAAAAAGCGATTGTGTGTCGCGTCTGTCGAGGTATAAATTCTTCTTGTTGCTGCCCGCAAATCTTTTACCGGGATGACCCGGGCAAACAACAAGTCGACAATAAAAATAAATAAAATTTTATTTAAAATGCGATTGTGTGTCGCGTCGCGTCCGTCGAGGTATATAAAATAATAAAATTAGATTTTGGTTTATATATATGAAATAAATGAAAATTTATCGAATATATTGCGATTGTGTGTCGCGTCCGTATAGAGTCTTGTCGCTGCCCGCAAATCTTTTTAGATGACCCGGGCAATACAGGACGACAAAACCAGCTCGCCGTCGGGACAAACGAACGAACCATTCGACCGGCCGCGCACCGTTCCCTCCGGGGAGCGTTGTTGCAACGCCGCGACGTTTATCGTTCTCCGTCCCAGATCGCCAGATCCCGGCAGCGCGATGGATCGAGCGGGGAAAGAAGTATCGCTGTGTGACGAACCTCTCCCCGCCGTCTTTTCGTGCTCCGGCCTGGCCCTCGGCACCGAGCAAAAACAAAACAGGCGGCCGTCGTTCTCGACGGTCCGCGGCAGCACGCCGACCCTCTCCCCGCACTTCGTGCGAGAAAAATTAAAAAGAAACCGATCAACACAGCAGCGAGCGCTTCGGCGCCGCGCAGTTGTTTGGGAGGTATGGAGAGAGAAGTGAGAGCAGGCGGATTCCGGGCAGCCGCCCGGGTCCGCGTGCAGCGCGTGTGATAGAAGTAGTCGTCGTAAGGACGGAATTGAGAAACTCGTCGTGGTACGGCCTCTGTGCCGACCGCGTGCTAGTGGACCAACTCTCCTCGATGGCAGAGTTGCGACGTGTGCTCGCCGCCCGTTTGCGCGGGTGGCGCGCCGCGCACACAGCTCCCTGGTTGATCCTGCCAGTAGTCATATGCTTGTCTCAAAGATTAAGCCATGCATGTCTCAGTACAAGCCACATTAAGGTGAAACCGCGAAAGGCTCATTAAATCAGTTATGGTTCCTTAGATCGTACCCACACTTACTTGGATAACTGTGGTAATTCTAGAGCTAATACATGCAAATAGCATCTCCGACCGGAGACGGAAGGAGAGCTTTTATTAGATCAAAACCAATCGGCGGCGGCCCTTGGGTCGTCGTCGTACAACTTGGTGACTCTGAATAACTTTAAGCTGATCGCACGGTCCAGCACCGGCGACGCGTCTTTCAAATGTCTGCCTTATCAACTGTCGATGGTAGGTTCTGCGCCTACCATGGTTGTAACGGGTAACGGGGAATCAGGGTTCGATTCCGGAGAGGGAGCCTGAGAAACGGCTACCACATCCAAGGAAGGCAGCAGGCGCGCAAATTACCCACTCCCGGCACGGGGAGGTAGTGACGAAAAATAACGATACGGGACTCATCCGAGGCCCCGTAATCGGAATGAGTACACTCTAAATCCTTTAACGAGGATCAATTGGAGGGCCAGTCTGGTGCCAGCAGCCGCGGTAATTCCAGCTCCAATAGCGTATATTAAAGTTGTTGCGGTTAAAAAGCTCGTAGTCGAATTTGTGTCCCGCGCCGCCGGTTCATCGCTCGCGGTGTCCAACTGGCGTGTCCGCGGGACGTCCTGCCGGTGAGCTTAGCCCGCAAGGGCGGCTCAACTGTAAATCCCATCGCGGTGCTCTTCACTGAGTGTCGAGGTGGGCCGGCACGTTTACTTTGAACAAATTAGAGTGCTTAAAGCAGGCTAAAACTTTGCCTGAATACTGTGTGCATGGAATAATGAAATAGGACCTCGGTTCTATTTTGTTGGTTTTAAGAACCCCGAGGTAATGATTAATAGGAACGGATGGGGGCATTCGTATTGCGACGTTAGAGGTGAAATTCTTGGATCGTCGCAAGACGGACAGAAGCGAAAGCATTTGCCAAAAACGCTTTCATTGATCAAGAACGAAAGTTAGAGGTTCGAAGGCGATCAGATACCGCCCTAGTTCTAACCATAAACGATGCCAACCAGCGATCCGTCAACGTTCCTCCGATGACTTGACGGGCAGCTTCCGGGAAACCAAAGTTTTTGGGTTCCGGGGGAAGTATGGTTGCAAAGCTGAAACTTAAAGGAATTGACGGAAGGGCACCACCAGGAGTGGAGCCTGCGGCTTAATTTGACTCAACACGGGAAACCTCACCAGGCCCAGACACTGGAAGGATTGACAGATTGAGAGCTCTTTCTTGATTCAGTGGGTGGTGGTGCATGGCCGTTCTTAGTTGGTGGAGCGATCTGTCAGGTTAATTCCGATAACGAACGAGACTCTAGCCTGCTAACTAGGCGTACCTTTCACCGCCGGTCCTCGGCTTTCGGGTCGGGTGGCCGCGCGCGATTTTTACTGTCGGCGTACAATCAATTCTTCTTAGAGGGACAGGCGGCTCCCAGCCGCACGAGATTGAGCAATAACAGGTCTGTGATGCCCTTAGATGTTCTGGGCCGCACGCGCGCTACACTGAAGGAATCAGCGTGTCCTCCCTGGCCGAACGGCCCGGGTAACCCGCTGAACCTCCTTCGTGCTAGGGATTGGGGCTTGCAATTGTTCCCCATGAACGAGGAATTCCCAGTAAGCGCGAGTCATAAGCTCGCGTTGATTACGTCCCTGCCCTTTGTACACACCGCCCGTCGCTACTACCGATTGAACGATTTAGTGAGGTCTTCGGACCGGTACGCGGCGGCGTCTCGACGTCGCCGATGTTGCTGGGAAGATGACCAAACTTGATCGTTTAGAGGAAGTAAAAGTCGTAACAAGGTTTCCGTAGGTGAACCTGCGGAAGGATCATTAACGAATCCGTGCCACCTCCCGCACCGTGGGTAGGTTCGCGTTCTCGTTTTTAGAGGGAACACGCTGAGTGCGTAGTCCGGCCGCGCGCTGCGGTCTCTCCTTTCCTTCTCGCTTACAGCTGTGTGCTGGCGGGATGGCGGAGAGGTCCGCGCGCGCGGTGTGTGTTTGTAGTTTTCGGGCCGCGGTACCGGAATGTCCGGGGGTTTCTCTCTCGCGGCGCTTTGTGCGCCGCCTGACCGGCCCTCGCGCGCATTTTCCTTTATCCGGTTTTCAAAGCACTGCGCCGTGGCTCGAAACACGTGCGCGTCTTTCGCCCGCCGTGTCCGGAGACGACGACGTCGTCAAACTCCGAGACGGCGTCGGCGGAGGCGCAATCCATGCACGAAAGCAACAACGTAAATTGTCGATTCGTCCGAAATCGAAAACGCCCATGTCGCTCGAGGGGCCCAAGGCGTTGCCCCGATTCATTTCGATGAACGCCGCAAATCCAAAACAGATTACCCTGAACGGTGGATCACTTGGCTCGTGGGTCGATGAAGAACGCCGCAAAGCGCGCGATAAAATGTGAACTGCAGGACACATGAACATCGACAGTTTGAACGCATATTGCGGTCCTGGGATATCATTCCTGGACCTGTCTTGACTGAGGGTCGTCAACAGACGCCTGTTTCAGTGACGCGCCACGTGCGCATCGCTCAAACGCAGTTTGTCCGGTGCGGCGGAGCCCGAGGGCTTTGCCGCGCCGGCACAAAGCAGGCGCAGCACGACGCCGCCGCTCGACCAAAGACCGTCCCGTCCGACGGTAGCGCAAGCGACGGATCGCCGTGTCCTGGTGTGGTCGTCACAAACGATCCGCCGCCGGACGACTGATCCTGAGCGCGCGCGACCGCCGGTCCGGTGCACGGAGAGCGGCAACCAAAAATTTTCTCGTTTGACCTCAGTTCATGGCAGACTACCCGCTAAATTTAAGCAT
>CAWVQR010000042.1:10000-12500 GCA_963932245.1 Tachinus rufipes
CTGCAGCCAGCGCCGCTCAAAAATCGGGTATGGGCACCCGACAGTCTGAGTCGGCCAAAGATGCAATGTGTGTATAGGCACCCTAAGTATATCTCTGATATTGAAACAAAATACAAAGAGTGTATCGGCACCCAAAGTCGGGTATGGGAACTCTGCAGCCAGCGCCGCTCAAAAATCAAACTCCCCGTCGAGTATGGGAACCGCCAACCGCGCGCCGGTTCTCTCTTTGTCGCCGTCCGTCGTGTATGGGCACCGCTCCGTGAAGCCGATAATTTTTCGGGTTTGTCAGCCTGCACTTATTTGTCGACTCGGTCGAGACAATCAATCACAAAAAAATTTATTAAAAAAAAAAATATTTTTTTTTAATTTAAAAAAAATAATTAAAAAAAAATAATTAAAAAAAAAAATAATTTAAAAAAAAAATGTGCCGTCCGATCCGAGCCCGAGGTAAAATTTCATGCTATTGCGGCCGAGCAAAATAAAAACACAAGTCGGTCGCGCGTATCGGCACCGTTCAGCGGAGCCGAGCCCGACCGGAAGCGCCGCTCGTGCCGCAAGCCGATGCGGGATGCGCGTGGCCGATGCATGACGCGCCCCGGCCGGTCCGCGTCCCGACCCGCCGGCCGTTCATCCTTTATGTGAGAGTCGGTCCCCGGCCGACGCTTACTCAAAAACAATTTTAATTTCACAAAATCACATAAGCCTTACAAAAATTTTTGGTCAACAAATAATAATAATAATAAAATTTTATTTAAAAAGCGATTGTGTGTCGCGTCTGTCGAGGTATAAATTCTTCTTGTTGCTGCCCGCAAATCTTTTACCGGGATGACCCGGGCAAACAACAAGTCGACAATAAAAATAAATAAAATTTTATTTAAAATGCGATTGTGTGTCGCGTCGCGTCCGTCGAGGTATATAAAATAATAAAATTAGATTTTGGTTTATATATATGAAATAAATGAAAATTTATCGAATATATTGCGATTGTGTGTCGCGTCCGTATAGAGTCTTGTCGCTGCCCGCAAATCTTTTTAGATGACCCGGGCAATACAGGACGACAAAACCAGCTCGCCGTCGGGACAAACGAACGAACCATTCGACCGGCCGCGCACCGTTCCCTCCGGGGAGCGTTGTTGCAACGCCGCGACGTTTATCGTTCTCCGTCCCAGATCGCCAGATCCCGGCAGCGCGATGGATCGAGCGGGGAAAGAAGTATCGCTGTGTGACGAACCTCTCCCCGCCGTCTTTTCGTGCTCCGGCCTGGCCCTCGGCACCGAGCAAAAACAAAACAGGCGGCCGTCGTTCTCGACGGTCCGCGGCAGCACGCCGACCCTCTCCCCGCACTTCGTGCGAGAAAAATTAAAAAGAAACCGATCAACACAGCAGCGAGCGCTTCGGCGCCGCGCAGTTGTTTGGGAGGTATGGAGAGAGAAGTGAGAGCAGGCGGATTCCGGGCAGCCGCCCGGGTCCGCGTGCAGCGCGTGTGATAGAAGTAGTCGTCGTAAGGACGGAATTGAGAAACTCGTCGTGGTACGGCCTCTGTGCCGACCGCGTGCTAGTGGACCAACTCTCCTCGATGGCAGAGTTGCGACGTGTGCTCGCCGCCCGTTTGCGCGGGTGGCGCGCCGCGCACACAGCTCCCTGGTTGATCCTGCCAGTAGTCATATGCTTGTCTCAAAGATTAAGCCATGCATGTCTCAGTACAAGCCACATTAAGGTGAAACCGCGAAAGGCTCATTAAATCAGTTATGGTTCCTTAGATCGTACCCACACTTACTTGGATAACTGTGGTAATTCTAGAGCTAATACATGCAAATAGCATCTCCGACCGGAGACGGAAGGAGAGCTTTTATTAGATCAAAACCAATCGGCGGCGGCCCTTGGGTCGTCGTCGTACAACTTGGTGACTCTGAATAACTTTAAGCTGATCGCACGGTCCAGCACCGGCGACGCGTCTTTCAAATGTCTGCCTTATCAACTGTCGATGGTAGGTTCTGCGCCTACCATGGTTGTAACGGGTAACGGGGAATCAGGGTTCGATTCCGGAGAGGGAGCCTGAGAAACGGCTACCACATCCAAGGAAGGCAGCAGGCGCGCAAATTACCCACTCCCGGCACGGGGAGGTAGTGACGAAAAATAACGATACGGGACTCATCCGAGGCCCCGTAATCGGAATGAGTACACTCTAAATCCTTTAACGAGGATCAATTGGAGGGCCAGTCTGGTGCCAGCAGCCGCGGTAATTCCAGCTCCAATAGCGTATATTAAAGTTGTTGCGGTTAAAAAGCTCGTAGTCGAATTTGTGTCCCGCGCCGCCGGTTCATCGCTCGCGGTGTCCAACTGGCGTGTCCGCGGGACGTCCTGCCGGTGAGCTTAGCCCGCAAGGGCGGCTCAACTGTAAATCCCATCGCGGTGCTCTTCACTGAGTGTCGAGGTGGGCCGGCACGTTTACTTTGAACAAATTAGAGTGCTTAAAGCAGGCTAAAACTTTGCCTGAATA
>CAWVQR010000042.1:20000-22500 GCA_963932245.1 Tachinus rufipes
AAAATAAAAACACAAGTCGGTCGCGCGTATCGGCACCGTTCAGCGGAGCCGAGCCCGACCGGAAGCGCCGCTCGTGCCGCAAGCCGATGCGGGATGCGCGTGGCCGATGCATGACGCGCCCCGGCCGGTCCGCGTCCCGACCCGCCGGCCGTTCATCCTTTATGTGAGAGTCGGTCCCCGGCCGACGCTTACTCAAAAACAATTTTAATTTCACAAAATCACATAAGCCTTACAAAAATTTTTGGTCAACAAATAATAATAATAATAAAATTTTATTTAAAAAGCGATTGTGTGTCGCGTCTGTCGAGGTATAAATTCTTCTTGTTGCTGCCCGCAAATCTTTTACCGGGATGACCCGGGCAAACAACAAGTCGACAATAAAAATAAATAAAATTTTATTTAAAATGCGATTGTGTGTCGCGTCGCGTCCGTCGAGGTATATAAAATAATAAAATTAGATTTTGGTTTATATATATGAAATAAATGAAAATTTATCGAATATATTGCGATTGTGTGTCGCGTCCGTATAGAGTCTTGTCGCTGCCCGCAAATCTTTTTAGATGACCCGGGCAATACAGGACGACAAAACCAGCTCGCCGTCGGGACAAACGAACGAACCATTCGACCGGCCGCGCACCGTTCCCTCCGGGGAGCGTTGTTGCAACGCCGCGACGTTTATCGTTCTCCGTCCCAGATCGCCAGATCCCGGCAGCGCGATGGATCGAGCGGGGAAAGAAGTATCGCTGTGTGACGAACCTCTCCCCGCCGTCTTTTCGTGCTCCGGCCTGGCCCTCGGCACCGAGCAAAAACAAAACAGGCGGCCGTCGTTCTCGACGGTCCGCGGCAGCACGCCGACCCTCTCCCCGCACTTCGTGCGAGAAAAATTAAAAAGAAACCGATCAACACAGCAGCGAGCGCTTCGGCGCCGCGCAGTTGTTTGGGAGGTATGGAGAGAGAAGTGAGAGCAGGCGGATTCCGGGCAGCCGCCCGGGTCCGCGTGCAGCGCGTGTGATAGAAGTAGTCGTCGTAAGGACGGAATTGAGAAACTCGTCGTGGTACGGCCTCTGTGCCGACCGCGTGCTAGTGGACCAACTCTCCTCGATGGCAGAGTTGCGACGTGTGCTCGCCGCCCGTTTGCGCGGGTGGCGCGCCGCGCACACAGCTCCCTGGTTGATCCTGCCAGTAGTCATATGCTTGTCTCAAAGATTAAGCCATGCATGTCTCAGTACAAGCCACATTAAGGTGAAACCGCGAAAGGCTCATTAAATCAGTTATGGTTCCTTAGATCGTACCCACACTTACTTGGATAACTGTGGTAATTCTAGAGCTAATACATGCAAATAGCATCTCCGACCGGAGACGGAAGGAGAGCTTTTATTAGATCAAAACCAATCGGCGGCGGCCCTTGGGTCGTCGTCGTACAACTTGGTGACTCTGAATAACTTTAAGCTGATCGCACGGTCCAGCACCGGCGACGCGTCTTTCAAATGTCTGCCTTATCAACTGTCGATGGTAGGTTCTGCGCCTACCATGGTTGTAACGGGTAACGGGGAATCAGGGTTCGATTCCGGAGAGGGAGCCTGAGAAACGGCTACCACATCCAAGGAAGGCAGCAGGCGCGCAAATTACCCACTCCCGGCACGGGGAGGTAGTGACGAAAAATAACGATACGGGACTCATCCGAGGCCCCGTAATCGGAATGAGTACACTCTAAATCCTTTAACGAGGATCAATTGGAGGGCCAGTCTGGTGCCAGCAGCCGCGGTAATTCCAGCTCCAATAGCGTATATTAAAGTTGTTGCGGTTAAAAAGCTCGTAGTCGAATTTGTGTCCCGCGCCGCCGGTTCATCGCTCGCGGTGTCCAACTGGCGTGTCCGCGGGACGTCCTGCCGGTGAGCTTAGCCCGCAAGGGCGGCTCAACTGTAAATCCCATCGCGGTGCTCTTCACTGAGTGTCGAGGTGGGCCGGCACGTTTACTTTGAACAAATTAGAGTGCTTAAAGCAGGCTAAAACTTTGCCTGAATACTGTGTGCATGGAATAATGAAATAGGACCTCGGTTCTATTTTGTTGGTTTTAAGAACCCCGAGGTAATGATTAATAGGAACGGATGGGGGCATTCGTATTGCGACGTTAGAGGTGAAATTCTTGGATCGTCGCAAGACGGACAGAAGCGAAAGCATTTGCCAAAAACGCTTTCATTGATCAAGAACGAAAGTTAGAGGTTCGAAGGCGATCAGATACCGCCCTAGTTCTAACCATAAACGATGCCAACCAGCGATCCGTCAACGTTCCTCCGATGACTTGACGGGCAGCTTCCGGGAAACCAAAGTTTTTGGGTTCCGGGGGAAGTATGGTTGCAAAGCTGAAACTTAAAGGAATTGACGGAAGGGCACCACCAGGAGTGGAGCCTGCGGCTTAATTTGACTCAACACGGGAAACCTCACCAGGCCCAGACACTGGAAGGATTGACAGATTGAGAGCTCTTTCTTGATTCAGTGG
>CAWVQR010000043.1:0-65000 GCA_963932245.1 Tachinus rufipes
TAAACACACATTATTTAATAGAGAAATAACTAAAATACACATTACTTAATAGAAAAATAACAAAAAGCACATTCTTTGATAGAGAAATAACTAAAATACACGTTATTTAATAGAGAAATAACAAAAAACACATTATTTAGTATAGAAATAACTAAAATACACATTATTTAATAGAAAAATAACAAAAAACACATTATTGAATAGAGAAATGACTAAAATACACATTATTTATTGGAGAAATAACTAAAATACACATTATTTAATAGAAAAACAACAAAAAAACACTTTATTTATTAGAGAAATAACTAAAATACACATTATTTAATAAAGAAATAACAAAAAAACACATTATTTAATAGCAAAATAACTAAAAAACACATTATTTATTTGAGAAATAAATAAAATACACAATATTTAAAAAAGAAACAACAAATAAACACATTATTTATTAGAAAAATAACTAAAATTCTCATTATTTAATAGAGAAATAACTAAAATACACATTATTTAATATAAAAATAACAAAAAAACACATTATTTATTAGAGAAATAACTAAAATTTACATTATTCAATAGAGAAATAACTAAAATACATATTATTTATTGAAGAAATAACTAAAAAACACATTATTTAATAGAGAAACAACAAAAAACACATTATTTAATAAAGAAATAACTAAAATACACATTATTTAAAAGAGAAACAACAAAAAAACACATTATTTAATAGAGAAATAATTAAAATACACATTATTTAATAAAGAAATAACTAAAATACACATTATTTAATAGAGATACAACTAAAAAACACATAATTTATTAGAGAAATAACTAAACTACACAATATTTATTAGAGAAATAACAAAAAACACATTTATTATTAGAGAAATGACTAAAATACACATTATTTAATAGAGAAATAACAAAAAACACATTATTTAATAGAGAAATAACTAAAATACACATTATTTAATAAAGAAATAACAAAAAACACATTATTTAATAGAGAAATAACTAAAATACACAGTATTTATTGGAGAAATAACTAAAATACACATTATTTAATAAAGAAATAACTAAAATACACATTATTTAATAGAGAAACAACAAATAAACACATTATTTAATAGAGAAATAACTGAAATACACATTATTTAATAGAGAAATAACAAAAAACACATTATTTAATAGAGAAATAACAAGTAACACATTAATAAATAGAGAAGTAACTAAAATACACTTTATTTGATAGAGAAATCACTAAAATACACATTATTCAATAAAGAAAAAACAAAAAAACACATTATTTAATAGAGAAATAACTAAAATACACATTATTTTGAAGAAAAATAACAAAAAACTCATTATTTAATAGAGAAATAACTAAAATACACATTATTTAATAGAGAAACAACAAAAAAACACATTATTTAATAGAGAAATAACTAAAATACTTATAGTTTAATAGAGAAATAACAAAAAACACATTATTTAATAGATAAATAACTAAAATACACATTATTTAATAGAGAGACAACAATTAAACACATTATTTAATAGAGAAATAACTGAAATACACATTATTTAATAAAAAAATAACAAAAAACAAATTATTTAATAGAGAAATAACTAAAATACACATTATTTAATAAAGAAATAACAAAAAACACATTATTTAATAGAGAAATAACTAAAATACACAGTATTTATTGGAGAAATAACTAAAATACACATTATTTAATAAAGAAATAACTAAAATACACATTATTTAATAGAGAAATAACTAAAATACTTATAGTTTAATAGAGAAATAACAAAAAACACATTATTTAATACAGAAATAACTAAAATACACATTTTTTATTGGAGAAATAACTGAATTACACATTATTTAATAGAGAAACAACAAAAAATACATTATTAAATATAGAAATAACTAGAATACTCATAGTTTAATAGAGAAATAACAAAAAACACATTATTTAATAAAGAAATAACTAAAATACACATTATTTTATAGAGGAACAACAAAAAAACACATTTTTTAATAAAGAAATAACTAAAATACAAATTATTTAATAAAGAAATAACAAAAAAACACATTATTTAAAAGAGAAATAACTAAAATACACTTTATTAAATAGAGAAATAACTAAAATATACATTATTTATTAAAAAATAAATAAAATACACATTATTTAATAGAGAAACAACAAAAAACACATTATTTAATAGAGAAATAACTAAAATACACATTATTTAATAGAGAAATAACAAAAAAAACACATTATTGAATAGAGAAATAACTAAAATACACATTATTTAATAGAAAAATAACAAAAAACACATTATTTATTAAAGAAATAACTAAAATACACATTATTTAATAGAGAAATAACAAAAATCACATTATTTAATACAGAAATAACTAAAATACACATTATTTATTAGAGAAATAACTAAGATACACATTACCTAATAGAGAAACAACAAAAAAACACATTATTTAATAGAGATATAACTAAAATAAACATTATTTAATAGAGAAATAACAAGTAACGTATTATTTAATAGAGAAATAACTTAAATATACATTTTTTAATAGAGAAATCACTAAAATACAAATTATTTAATAAAAAAAGAACAAAGAAACACATTATTTAATAGAGAAATAACTAAAATACACATTATTTTGAAGAAAAATAACTAAAAACTCATTATTTAATAGAGAAATAACTAAAATACACATTATTTAATAGAGAAATAACAAAAAACACATTATTTAATACAGAAATAACTAAAATACACATTATTTATTGGAAAATTAACTAAAATACACATTATTTAATAGAAAAACAACAAAAAAACACATTATTTAATAGAGAAATAACTAAAATAGTTATAGTTTAATAGAGAAATAACAAAAAAACACATTATTTAATAGATAAATAACTAAAATACACATTATTTAATAGAGAGACAACAAATAAACACAATATTTAATAGACAAATAACTGAAATACACTATATTTACTAGAGAAATAACAGAAAAACACTTTCTTTAATAGAGAAATAACTAAAATACACATTATTAAATAGAGAAATAACTAAAATACACATTATTTATTGGAGAAATACCTAAAATACACAATATTTAATAGAGAAACAACAAAAAAAAAACACATAATGTAATAAAGAAATAACTAAAATACACATTATTTAATAGAGAAATTACAAAAAACAAATTATTTAATAGAGAAATAAGTAAAATGCACATTATTTAATAGAGAAACAGCAAAAAAACACATTATTTATTCGAGAAATAACTAAAATACACATTATTTAATAGAGAAATAACTAAAATACACCTTATTTAATAGAGAAACAACATAAAACACATTATTAAATAGAGATATAACTAAAATACACATTATTTAATAGAGAAATAACAAAAATCACATTATGTAATAGAGAAATAACTAAAATACACATTATTTAATAGAGAAATAACAAAAAACACATTATTTAATGAAGAAATAACTAAAATACACATTATTTATTGGAGAAATAACTAAAATACACTTTATTTAATAGAGAAACAACAAAAAAACACTTTATTTAATAGAGATATAACTAAAATACACATTATTTAATAGAGAAATAACTAAAATACACATTATTTAATAGAGAAATAACTAAAATACACATTATTTAATAGAGAAACAACAAAAAAAACACATTATTCAATAGAGAAATAACTAAAATACACATTATTTAATAGAGAAATAACAAAAAACTCATTATTTAATAGAGAAATAACTAAAATACACATTATTTAATAGTGAAATAACAAAAACACATTATTTATTGAAGAAATAACTAAAATACACATTATTTAATAGAGAAACAACAAAAAAACACATTATTTATTAGAGAAATAACTAAAATACTCATAGTTTAATAAAGAAATAACAAAAAACACATTGTTTAATAGAGAAATAACTAAAATACACATTATTTATTAAAAAAATAACTAAAATACACATTATTTAATAAAGAAATAACTAAAATACACATTATTTAATAAAGAAACAACACAAAAAACACATTATTTAATAGAGAAATAACTAAAATACACATTATTTAATAGAGAAATAACAAAAAACACTTTATGTAAAAGAGAAATAACTAAAATACACATTATTTAATAGAGAAATAACAAAAAACACATTATTTAATAGAGAAATAACTAAAATACACATTATTTATTGGAAAAATAACTAAAATACACTTTATTTAATAGAGAAACAACAAAAAAACACATTATTTAATAGAGATATAACTAAAATACACATTATTTATTAGAGAAATAACAAATAACACATTATTTAATAGAGAAATAACTAAAATACACATTATTTAATAGAGAAATAACTAAAATACACATTATTTAATAGAGAAATAACTAAAATACACATTATTTGATAGAGAAACAACAAAAAAAACACATTAATTAATGAAGAAATAACTAAAATACACATTATGTTTTGGAGAAATAACTAAAATACACATTATTTGATAAAGAAAGAACAAAAAAACACATTATTTAATAGAGAAATAACTAAAATACACAATATTTTTAGGAGAAATAACAAAAAACTCATTATTTAATAGAGAAATAACTAAAATACACATTATTTAATAGAGAAATAACAAAAAACACATTATTTAATAGAGAAATAACTAAAATACACATTATTTATTGAAGAAAAAACTAAAATACACATTATTTAATAGAGTAACAACAAAAAAACACATTATTTAATAGAGAAATAACTAAAATACTCATAGTTTAATAGAGAAATAACAAAAAACACATTATTTAATAGAGAAATTACTAAAATACACATTATTTAATAGAGAAATAGCTAAAATACACTTTATCTATTGGAGAAATAACTAAAATATACATTATTTAATAGAGAAACAACAAAAAAACACATTATATAATAGAGAAATAACTAAAATACACATTATTTAATAGAAAAATAACAAAAAACAAATTTTTTAATAGAGAAATAACTAAAATACACATTATTTAATAGAGAAACAACAAAAAACACGGTATTTATTAGAGAAATAACTAAAATACACATTATTTAATAGAGAAATAACAAAAAAACACATTATTTAATAAAGAAATAACTAAAATACACATTATTAAATAGAGAAATAACTAAAAAACACATTATTTATTAGAGAAATAACTAAAATACACATTATTTAATAGAGAAACAACAAAAAAAAAACACATTATTTAATAGAGAAATAACTAAAATACACATTATTTAATAGAGAAATAACAAAAAACAATATATTTAATAGAGAAATAACTAAAATACACATTAATTAATAGAGAAACAACAAAAAAAAACACATTATTTAATAAAGAAATAACTAAAATACACATTATTAATTAGAGAAATAACTAAAATACACATTTTTTATTGAAAAATAACTAAAATACACAATATTTAATAGAGAAACAACAAAAAACACATTATTTAATAGAGAAATAACTAAAATACACATTATTTAATAAAGAAATAACAAAAAAAAAAACACATTATTGAATAGAGAAATAACTAAAATACACATCATTTAATAGAGAAATATTTAAAATACACATTACTTATTGGAGAAATAACTAAAATACACATTATTTAATAGAGAAACAACAAAAAAACACATTATTTTATAGAGAAATAACTAAAATACACATTATTTAATAAAGAAATAACAAAAAACACATTATTTAATAGTGAAATAACTAAAATACACATTATTTATTGAAGAAATAACTAAAATACACATTATTTAATAGAGAAACAACAAAAAAACACATTATTTAATAAAAAAATAACTAAAATACACATTATTTAAAAGAGAAATAACTAAAATACACATTATTTAATAGAGATACAACAAAAAAACACATTATTTAATAAAGAAATAACTTAAATACACATTATTTTATAGAGAAATAACTAAAATACACATTATTTATTGGAGAAATAACTAAAATACACATTATTTAATAGAGAAACAACAAAAAAACACATTATTTAATAGAAAAATAACTAAAATACACATTATTTAAAAGAGAAATAACTAAAATACACATTATTTAATAGAGATACAACAAAAAAACACATTATTTAATAAAAAAATAACTAAACTACACATTATTTAATAAAGAAATAACAAAAAACACATTATTTAATAGAGAAATAACTAAAATACACATTATTTAATAGAGAAATAACAAAAAAACACATTATTTAATAGAGAATCAACTAAAATACACATTATTTAATAAAGAAATAACAAAAAACACATTATTTAATAGAGAAATAACTAAAATACACATTATTTATTAGATAAATAACTAAAATACTCATTATTTAATAGAGATATAACTAAAATACACATTATTTAATAGACAAATAACAAATAGCATATTTAATAGAGAAATATCCATAATACAAATTATTTAATGATGAAATAACTAAAATACACATTATTTGATAAAGAAACAACAAAAAAACACATTATTTAATAGAGAAATAACTAAAATACACATTATTTTAAAGAGAAATAACAAAAAACTCATTATTTAATAGAAAAATAAATAAAATACACATTATTTAATAGAGAAATAACAAAAAACACATTATTTAATAGAGAAATAACTAAAATACACATTATTTATTAGAGAAATAACTAAAATACACATTATTTAATAAAGAAACAACAAAAAAACACATTATTTAATAGAGAAATAACTAAAATACTTATAGTTTAATAGAGAAATAACAAAAAACGCATTATTTATTAGAGAAATAACTAAAATACACATTATTTAATAGAGAAATAGTTAAAATACACATTATCTATTGGAGAAATACCTAAAATACACATTATTTAATAGAAAAACTACAAAAAAAACACATTTTATAATAGAGAAATAACTAAAATACACATTATTTAATAGAGAAATAACAAAAAACAAATTATTTAATAGAGAAATAACTAAAATACACATTATTTAATAGAGAAATAACAAAAAAACACATTATTTAATAGAGAATCAACTAAAATACACATTATTTAATAAAGAAATAACAAAAAACACATTATTTAATAGAGAAATAACTAAAATACACATCATTTAATAAAGAAATATTTAAAATACACATTACTTATTGGAGAAATAACTAAAATACACATTATTTAATAGAGAAACAACAAAAAAACACATTATTTTATAGAGAAATAACTAAAATACACATTATTTAATAAAGAAATAACAAAAAACACATTATTTAATAGTGAAATAACTAAAATACACATTATTTATTGAAGAAATAACTAAAATACACATTATTTAATAGAGAAACAACAAAAAAACACATTATTTAATAAAAAAATAACTAAAATACACATTATTTAAAAGAGAAATAACTAAAATACACATTATTTAATAGAGATACAACAAAAAAACACATTATTTAATAAAGAAATAACTTAAATACACATTATTTTATAGAGAAATAACTAAAATACACATTATTTATTGGAGAAATAACTAAAATACACATTATTTAATAGAGAAACAACAAAAAAACACATTATTTAATAGAAAAATAACTAAAATACACATTATTTAAAAGAGAAATAACTAAAATACACATTATTTAATAGAGATACAACAAAAAAACACATTATTTAATAAAAAAATAACTAAACTACACATTATTTAATAAAGAAATAACAAAAAACACATTATTTAATAGAGAAATAACTAAAATACACATTATTTAATAGAGAAATAACAAAAAAACACATTATTTAATAGAGAATCAACTAAAATACACATTATTTAATAAAGAAATAACAAAAAACACATTATTTAATAGAGAAATAACTAAAATACACATTAATTATTAGATAAATAACTAAAATACTCATTATTTAATAGAGAAATAACTAAAATTTACATTATTTAATAGAGAAACAACAAAAAAACACAGTATTTAATAAAGAAATAACTAAAATACACATTATTTAATAGAGAAATAACAAAAAACACATTATTTAATATAGAAATAACTAAATTACAGATTATTTAATAAAGAAATAACAAAAAACACATTATTTAATAAAGAAATAACTTAAATACACATTATTTATTTGAGAAATAACTAAGATACACATTATTTAATAGAGAAACAACAAAAAAACACATTATTTAATAAAGATATAACTAAAATACACATTAATTAATAGAGAAATAACAAATAACACATTATTTAATAGAGAAATGACTAAAATACACATTATTTATTGGAGAAATAACTAAAATACACATTATTTATTAGAGAAACAACAAAAAAACTCAATATTTAATAAAAAAATAACTAAAATACTCATAAATTAATAGAGAAATAACAAAAAAACACTTCATTTAATAGAGAAATAACTAAAATACACATTATTTAATAGAGAAATAGCTAACATACACATTTTTTAATAGAAAATTAACAAGAAACAAATTATTTAATAAAGAAATAACTAAAATACACATTATTTAATAAAGAAACAACTAAAATACACTTTATTAAATAGAGAAATAACTAAAATACACATTATTTATTAGAGAAATAACAAATAACACATTATTTAAAAGAGAAATAACTAAAATACACATTATTTATTGGAGAAATAACTAAAATACACATTATCGATTAGAGAAACAACAAAAAAACACATTATTTAATAGAGATATAACTAAAATACACATTATTTAATAGACAAATAACAAATAGCATATTTAATAGAGAAATATCCATAATACAAATTATTTAATGATGAAATAACTAAAATACACATTATTTAATAAAGAAACAACAAAAAAACACATTATTTAATAGAGAAATAACTAAAATACACATTATTTTAAAGAGAAATAACAAAAAACTCATTATTTAATAGAAAAATAAATAAAATACACATTATTTAATAGAGAAATAACAAAAAACACATTATTTAATAGAGAAATAACTAAAATACACATTATTTATTAGAGAAATAACTAAAATACACATTATTTAATAAAGAAACAACAAAAAAACACATTATTTAATAGAGAAATAACTAAAATACTTATAGTTTAATAGAGAAATAACAAAAAACGCATTATTTATTAGAGAAATAACTAAAATACACATTATTTAATAGAGAAATAGTTAAAATACACATTATCTATTGGAGAAATACCTAAAATACACATTATTTAATAGAAAAACTACAAAAAAAACACATTTTATAATAGAGAAATAACTAAAATACACATTATTTAATAGAGAAATAACAAAAAACAAATTATTTAATAGAGAAATAACTAAAATACACATTATTTAATAGAGAAACAGCAAAAAAACACATTATTTGTTAGAGAAAAAACTAAAATACACATTATTTAATATAGAAATAACAGCAAAACACATTCTTTGATAAAGAAATAACTAAAATACACATTTATAAATAGAGAAATAACTAAAATACACATTATTTATTGGAGAAATACCTAAAATACACATTATTTAATAGAGAAACAACAAAAAAAAAAACATTATATAATAGAGAAATAACTAAAATACACATTATTTAATAGAGAAATAACAAAAAACAAATTATTTAATAGAGAAATAACTAAAATTCACATTATTTAATAGAGAAACAGCAAAAAAACACATTATTTATTAGAGAAATAACTAAAGTACACATTATTTAATAGAGAAATAACAAAAAAACACATTATTTAATAAAGAATTAACTAAAATACACATTATTAAATAGAGAAATAACTAAAATACACATTATTTATTGAAAAATAACTAAAATACACATTATTTAATAGAGATACAACAAAAAACACATTATTTAATAGAGTAATAACTAAAATACACAATATTTAATAGAGAAATAACAAAAAATCACATTATTTAATAGAGAAATAATTAAAATACACAATACTTAATAGAGAAATAACAAAAAACACATTATTTAATAGAGAAATAACTAAAATACACATTATTTATTAAAGAAATAACTAAAATGCACTGTATTTAATATAGAAATAACTAAAACACACATTATTTAATAGAGAAATAACTAAAATACACATTACTTAATAGAGAAATAACAAAAAGCACATTCTTTGATAGAGAAATAACTAAAATACACATTATTTAATAGAGAAATAACAAAAAACACATTATTTAGTATAGAAATAACTGAAATACACATTATTTAATAGAAAAATAACAAAAAACACATTATTTATTAGAGAAATGACTAAAATACACATTATTTATTGAAGAATTAACTAAAATACACATTATTTAATAGAGAAACAACAAAAAAACACATTATTTATTAGAGAAATAACTAAAATACACATTATTTAATAGAGAAATAACAAAAAACACATTATTTAATAGAGAAATAACTAAAATACACATTATTTAATAGATAAATAACAAAAAACACATTATTTAATAGAGAAATAACTAAAATACAAATTATATAATAGAGAAATAACAAAAAACACATTATTTAATAAAGAAATAACTTAAATACACATTATTTAATAAAGAACTAACAAAAAACACATTATTTAATAGAGAAATAACAAAAAAACACATTATTTAATAGAGAAATAACTAAAATACAAATTATTTAATAGAGAAATAACAAAAAAACACATTATTTAATAAAGAAATAACTAAAATACACATTATTTATTGGAAAAATAACTAAAATACACCATATTTGATAGAGAAACAACAAAAAACACATTATTTAATAAAGAAATAACTAAAATACACATTATTTATTAGAGAAATAATTAAAATACACATTATTTATTGGAGAAATAACTAAAATACACATTATTTAATAAAGAAACAACAAAAAAACACATTATTTAATAGAGAAATAACTAAAATACACATTATTTAATAAAGAAATAACAAAAAAACACATTATTTAATAGTGAAATAACTAAAATACACATTATTTATTAGAGAAATAAATAAAATACACATTATTTAATAAAGAAACAACAGATAAACACATTATTTAATTAAAAAATAACTAAAATTCATATTATTTAAAAGAGAAATAACTAATATACACATTATTTAATATAGAAATAACAAAAAAACACATTATTAATTAGAGAAATAACTAAAATTCACATTATTTAATAGAGAAATAACTTAAATACACATTATTTATTAAAGAAATAACTAAAATACACATTATTTAATAGAGAAACAACAAAAAACACATTATTTAATAAAGAAATAACTAAAACACACATTATTTAATAGAGAAATAACTAAAATACACATTATTTATTGGTGAAATAACTAAAATACACATTACTTAATAGAGAAACAACAAAAAAACACTTTATTTAATAGAGAAATAACTAAAAAACACATTATTTAATAGAAAAATAATTAAAATACACAATATTTAGCAGAGATACAACAAAAAAATACATTATTTAATAGAGAAATAACTAAACTACACATTATTTATTAGAGAAATAACAAAAAACACATTATTTTATAGAGAAATTACTAAAATACACTTTATTTAATAGAGAAATAACAAAAAACACATTATTTAATAGAAAAATAACTGAAATACACATTATTTAATAAAGAAATAACAAAAAACACATTATTTAATAGAGAAATAACTAAAATACACATTATTTGTTGGAGAAATAACTAAAATACACATTATTTAATAGAGAAATAACTAAAATACACATTATTTAAGAAAGAAACAACAAAAAAACTCTTTATTTAATAGAGAAATAACTAAAATACACATTATTTAATAGAGAAATAACAAAAAACACATTATTTAATAGAGAAATAACTAAAATACACATTATTTTTTGGAGAAATAACTAAAATACACATTATTTAATAATGAAAGAACAAAAAAACACATTATTTAATAGAGAAATAACTAAAATACACATTATTTTAAAGAGAAATAACAAAATACTTATTATTTAATAGAGAAATAACTAAAATACACATTATTTGATAGAGAAATAACAAAAAACACATTATTTAATAAAGAAATAACTAAAATACACATTATTTATTGAAGAAATAACTAAAATACACATTATTTAATAGAGAAACAACAAAAAAACACATTATTCAATAGAAAAATAACTAAAATACTCATAGTTTAATAGAGAAATAACACAAAACACATTATTTAATAGAGAAATAACTAAAATACACATTATTTAATAGAGAAATAGCTAAAATACACATTATCTATTGGAGAAATAACCTAAATATACATTACTTAATAGAGAAACAACAAAAAAACACATTATATAATGGAGAAATAACTAAAATACACATTATTTAATAGAGAAATAACAAAAAACAAATTATTTAATAGAGAAATAACTAAAATACACATTATTTAATAAAGAAACAACAAAAAAACAATTTATTATTAGAGAAATAACTAAAATACACATTATGTAATAGAGAAATAACAAAAAAACACATTATTTAATAGAGATATAACTAAAATACACATTATTAAATAGAGAAATAACTAAAACACACATTATTTATTGAAAAATAACTAAAATACACATTATTTCATAGAGAAACAACAAAAAACTCTTTATTTATTAAAGAAATAACTTAAATACACATTATTTTATAGAGAAATAACTAAAATACACATTATTTATTGGAGAAATAACTAAAATACACATTATTAAATAGAGAAATAACTAAAACACACATTATTTATTGAAAAATAACTAAAATACACATTATTTAAAAGAGAAATAACTAAAATACACATTATTTAATAGAGATACAACAAGAAAACACATTATTTAATAAAGAAATAACTTAAATACACATTATTTTATAGAGAAATAACTAAAATACACATTATCTATTGGAGAAATAACTAAAATACACATTATTTAATAGAGAAACAACAAAAAAACACATTATTTAATAGAAAAATAACTAAAATACACATTATTTAAAAGAGAAATAACTAAAAGACACATTATTTAATAGAGATACAACAAAAAAACACATTATTTAATAAAAAAATAACTAAACTACACATTATTTAATAAAGAAATAACAAAAAACACATTATTTAATAGAGAAATAACTAAAATACACATTATTTAATAGAGAAATAACAAAAAAACACATGATTTAATAGAGAAATAACTAAAATACACATTATTTAATAAAAAAATAACAAAAAACACATTATTTAATAGAGAAATAACTAAAAAACACATTATTTATTAGATAAATAACTAAAATACTCATTATTTAATAGAGAAATAACTAAAATACACATTATTTAATAGAGAAACAACAAAAAAACACATTATTTAATAAAGAAATAACTAAAATACACATTATTTAATAGAGAAATAACAAAAAACACATTATTTAATATATAATAGAGATAACTAAAATACACATTATTTAATAAAGAAATAACAAAAAACACATTATTTAATAAAGAAATAACTTAAATACACATTATTTATTTGAGAAATAACTAAGATACACATTATTTAATAGAGAAACAACAAAAAAACACATTATTTAATAGAGATATAACTAAAATACACATTAATTAATAGAGAAATAACAAATAACACATTATTTAATAGAGAAATAACTAAAATACACATTATTTATTGGAGAAATAACTAAAATACACATTATTTATTAGAGAAACAACAAAAAAACTCAATATTTAATAGAAAAATAACTAAAATACTCATAAATTAATAGAGAAATAACAAAAATACACTTCATTTAATAGAGAAATAACTAAAATACACATTATTTAATAGAGAAATAGCTAACATACACATTTTTTATTAGAAAATTAACAAGAAACAAATTATTTAATAAAGAAATAACTAAAATACACATTATTTAATAAAGAAACAACTAAAATACACATTATTAAATAGAGAAATAACTAATATACACATTATTTATTAGAGAAATAACAAATAACACATTATTTAAAAGAGAAATAACTAAAATACACATTATTTATTGGAGAAATAACTAAAATACACATTATCTATTAGAGAAACAACAAAAAAACACATTATTTAATAGAGATATAACTAAAATACACATTATTTAATAGACAAATAACAAATAGCATATTTAATAGAGAAATATCCATAATACAAATTATTTAATGATGAAATAACTAAAATACACATTATTTAATAAAGAAACAACAAAAAAACACATTATTTAATAGAGAAATAACTAAAATACACATTATTTTTAAGGGAGAAATAACAAAAAACTCATTATTTAATAAAAAAATAAATAAAATACACATTATTTAATAGAGAAATAACAAAAAACACATTATTTAATAGAGAAATAACTAAAATACACATTATTTATTAGAGAAATAACTAAAATACACATTATTTAATAAAGAAACAACAAAAAAACACATTATTTAATAGAGAAATAACTAAAATACTTATAGTTTAATAGAGAAATAACAAAAAACACATTATTTATTAGAGAAATAACTAAAATACACATTATTTAATAGAGAAATAGTTAAAATACACATTATCTATTGGAGAAATACCTAAAATACACATTATTTAATAGAAAAACTACAAAAAAAACACATTATATAATAGAGAAATAACTAAAATACACATTATTTAATAGAGAAATAACAAAAAACAAATTATTTAATAGAGAAATAACTAAAATACACATTATTTAATAGAGAAACAGCAAAAAAACACATTATTTGTTAGAGAAAAAACTAAAATACACATTATTTAATATAGAAATAACAGAAAAACACATTCTTTGATAAAGAAATAACTAAAATACACATTTATAAATAGAGAAATAACTAAAATACACATTATTCATTGGAGAAATACCTAAAATACACATTATTTAATAAAGAAACAACAACAAAAAAAAACATTATATAATAGAGAAATAACTAAAATACACATTATTTAATAGAGAAATAACAAAAAACAAATTATTTAGTAGAGAAATAACTAAAATTCACATTATTTAATAGAGAAACAGCAAAAAAACACATTATTTATTAGAGAAATAACTAAAATACACATTATTTTATAGAGAATTAACAAAAAAACACATTATTTAATAAAGAATTAACTAAAATACACATTATTAAATAGAGAAATAACTAAAATACACATTATTTATTGAAAAATAACTAAAATACACATTATTTAATAAAGATACAACAAAAAACACATTATTTAATAGAGTAATAACTAAAATACACAATATTTAATAGAGAAATAACAAAAAATCACATTATTTAATAGAGAAATAATTAAAATACACAATACTTAATAGAGAAATAACAAAAAAACACATTATTTAATAGAGAAATAACTAAAATACACATTATTTATTAAAGAAATAACTAAAATGCACTGTATTTAATATAGAAATAACTAAAACACACATTATTTAATAGAGAAATAACTAAAATACACATTACTTAATAGAGAAATAACAAAAAGCACATTCTTTGATAGAGAAATAACTAAAATACACATTATTTAATAGAGAAATAACAAAAAACACATTATTTAGTATAGAAATAACTAAAATACACATTATTTAATAGAAAAATAACAAAAAACACATTATTTATTAGAGAAATGACTAAAATACACATTATTTATTGAAGAAATAACTAAAATACACATTATTTAATAGAGAAACAACAAAAAAACACATTACTTATTAGAGAAATAACTAAAATACACATTATTTAATAGAGAAATAACAAAAAACAAATTATTTAATAGAGAAATAACTAAAATACACATTATTTAATAAAGAAACAACAAAAAAACAATTTATTATTAGAGAAATAACTAAAATACACATTATGTAATAGAGAAATAACAAAAAAACACATTATTTAATAGAGATATAACTAAAATACACATTATTAAATAGAGAAATAACTAAAACACACATTATTTATTGAAAAATAACTAAAATACACATTATTTCATAGAGAAACAACAAAAAACTCTTTATTTATTAAAGAAATAACTTAAATACACATTATTTTATAGAGAAATAACTAAAATACACATTATTTATTGGAGAAATAACTAAAATACACATTATTAAATAGAGAAATAACTAAAACACACATTATTTATTGAAAAATAACTAAAATACACATTATTTAAAAGAGAAATAACTAAAATACACATTATTTAATAGAGATACAACAAGAAAACACATTATTTAATAAAGAAATAACTTAAATACACATTATTTTATAGAGAAATAACTAAAATACACATTATCTATTGGAGAAATAACTAAAATACACATTATTTAATAGAGAAACAACAAAAAAACACATTATTTAATAGAAAAATAACTAAAATACACATTATTTAAAAGAGAAATAACTAAAAGACACATTATTTAATAGAGATACAACAAAAAAACACATTATTTAATAAAAAAATAACTAAACTACACATTATTTAATAAAGAAATAACAAAAAACACATTATTTAATAGAGAAATAACTAAAATACACATTATTTAATAGAGAAATAACAAAAAAACACATGATTTAATAGAGAAATAACTAAAATACACATTATTTAATAAAAAAATAACAAAAAACACATTATTTAATAGAGAAATAACTAAAAAACACATTATTTATTAGATAAATAACTAAAATACTCATTATTTAATAGAGAAATAACTAAAATACACATTATTTAATAGAGAAACAACAAAAAAACACATTATTTAATAAAGAAATAACTAAAATACACATTATTTAATAGAGAAATAACAAAAAACACATTATTTAATATATAATAGAGATAACTAAAATACACATTATTTAATAAAGAAATAACAAAAAACACATTATTTAATAAAGAAATAACTTAAATACACATTATTTATTTGAGAAATAACTAAGATACACATTATTTAATAGAGAAACAACAAAAAAACACATTATTTAATAGAGATATAACTAAAATACACATTAATTAATAGAGAAATAACAAATAACACATTATTTAATAGAGAAATAACTAAAATACACATTATTTATTGGAGAAATAACTAAAATACACATTATTTATTAGAGAAACAACAAAAAAACTCAATATTTAATAGAAAAATAACTAAAATACTCATAAATTAATAAAGAAATAACAAAAATACACTTCATTTAATAGAGAAATAACTAAAATACACATTATTTAATAGAGAAATAGCTAACATACACATTTTTTATTAGAAAATTAACAAGAAACAAATTATTTAATAAAGAAATAACTAAAATACACATTATTTAATAAAGAAACAACTAAAATACACATTATTAAATAGAGAAATAACTAATATACACATTATTTATTAGAGAAATAACAAATAACACATTATTTAAAAGAGAAATAACTAAAATACACATTATTTATTGGAGAAATAACTAAAATACACATTATCTATTAGAGAAACAACAAAAAAACACATTATTTAATAGAGATATAACTAAAATACACATTATTTAATAGACAAATAACAAATAGCATATTTAATAGAGAAATATCCATAATACAAATTATTTAATGATGAAATAACTAAAATACACATTATTTAATAAAGAAACAACAAAAAAACACATTATTTAATAGAGAAATAACTAAAATACACATTATTTTTAAGGGAGAAATAACAAAAAACTCATTATTTAATAAAAAAATAAATAAAATACACATTATTTAATAGAGAAATAACAAAAAACACATTATTTAATAGAGAAATAACTAAAATACACATTATTTATTAGAGAAATAACTAAAATACACATTATTTAATAAAGAAACAACAAAAAAACACATTATTTAATAGAGAAATAACTAAAATACTTATAGTTTAATAGAGAAATAACAAAAAACACATTATTTATTAGAGAAATAACTAAAATACACATTATTTAATAGAGAAATAGTTAAAATACACATTATCTATTGGAGAAATACCTAAAATACACATTATTTAATAGAAAAACTACAAAAAAAACACATTATATAATAGAGAAATAACTAAAATACACATTATTTAATAGAGAAATAACAAAAAACAAATTATTTAATAGAGAAATAACTAAAATACACATTATTTAATAGAGAAACAGCAAAAAAACACATTATTTGTTAGAGAAAAAACTAAAATACACATTATTTAATATAGAAATAACAGAAAAACACATTCTTTGATAAAGAAATAACTAAAATACACATTTATAAATAGAGAAATAACTAAAATACACATTATTCATTGGAGAAATACCTAAAATACACATTATTTAATAAAGAAACAACAACAAAAAAAAACATTATATAATAGAGAAATAACTAAAATACACATTATTTAATAGAGAAATAACAAAAAACAAATTATTTAGTAGAGAAATAACTAAAATTCACATTATTTAATAGAGAAACAGCAAAAAAACACATTATTTATTAGAGAAATAACTAAAATACACATTATTTTATAGAGAATTAACAAAAAAACACATTATTTAATAAAGAATTAACTAAAATACACATTATTAAATAGAGAAATAACTAAAATACACATTATTTATTGAAAAATAACTAAAATACACATTATTTAATAAAGATACAACAAAAAACACATTATTTAATAGAGTAATAACTAAAATACACAATATTTAATAGAGAAATAACAAAAAATCACATTATTTAATAGAGAAATAATTAAAATACACAATACTTAATAGAGAAATAACAAAAAAACACATTATTTAATAGAGAAATAACTAAAATACACATTATTTATTAAAGAAATAACTAAAATGCACTGTATTTAATATAGAAATAACTAAAACACACATTATTTAATAGAGAAATAACTAAAATACACATTACTTAATAGAGAAATAACAAAAAGCACATTCTTTGATAGAGAAATAACTAAAATACAAATTATATAATAGAGAAATAACAAAAAACACATTATTTAATAAAAAAATAACTTAAATACACATTATTCAATAAAGAACTAACAAAAAACACATTATAGAATAGAGAAATAACAAAAAAACACATTATTTAATAGAGAAATAACTGAAATACAAATTATTTAATAGAGAAATAACAAAAAAAACACATTATTTAATAAAGAAATAACTAAAATACACATTATTTATTGGAGAAATAACTAAAATACACCATATTTGATAGAGAAACAACAAAAAACACATTATTCAATAAAGAAATAACTAAAATACACTATATTTATTAGAGAAATAACTAAAATACACATTATTTATTGGAGAAATAACTAAAATACACTTTATTTAATAGAGAAACAACAAAAAAACAAATTATTTAATAGAAAAATAACTAAAATACACATTATTTAATAAAGAAATAACAAAAAAACACATTATTTAATAGTGAAATAACTAAAATACACATTATTTATTAGAGAAATAAATAAAATACACTTTATTTAATAAAGAAACAACAAATAAACACATTATTTATTAAAAAAATAACTAAAATTCATATTATTTAATAGAGAAATAACTAATATACACATTATTTAATATAGAAATAACAAAAAAACACATTAATAATTAGAGAAATAACTGAAATTCACATTATTTAATAGAGAAATAACTTAAATACACATTATTTATTAAAGAAATAACTAAAATACACATTATTTAATAAAGAAACAACAAAAAACACATTATTTAATAAAGAAATAACTAAAATACACATTATTTAATAGAGAAATAACTAAAATACACATTATTTATTGGTGAAATAACTAAAATACACATTACTTAATAGAGAAACAACAAAAAATCACATTATTTAATAGAGAAATAACTAAAAAACACATTATTTAATAGAAAAATAATTAAAATACACATTATTTAGCAGAGATACAACAAAAAAATACATTATTTAATAGAAAAATAACTAAACTACACATTATTTATTAGAGAAATAACAAAAAACACATTATTTTATAGAGAAATTACTAAAATACACTTTATTTAATAGAGAAATAACAAAAAACACATTATTTAATAGAGAAATAACTAAAATACACATTATTTAATAGAGAAATAACAAAAAAACACATTATTTAATAGTGAAATAACTAAAATACACATTATTTATTAGAGAAATAACTAAAATACACATTATTTAATAGAGAAACAACTAATAAACACACTATTTGATAAAAAAATAACAAAAAAACACATTATTTATTAGAGAAATAACTAAAATTCACATTATTTAATAGCGAAATAACTAAAATACACATTATTTATTGAAGAAATAACTAAAATACACATTATTTAATAGAGAAACAACAAAAAAACACATTATTTTATAAAGAAATAACTCAAATACACATTATTTAATAGAGAAATAACAAGTAACACATTAATAATTAGAGAAATAACTAAAATACACTTTATTTAATAGAGAAATTACTAAAATACACATTATTCAATAAAGAAAGAACAAAAAAACACATTATTTAATAGAGAAATAACTAAAATACACATTATTTTGAAGAAAAATAACAAAAAAACTCATTATTTAATAGAGAAATAACTAAAATACTTATTATTTAATAGAGAAACAACAAAAAAACACATTATTTAATAGAGAAATAACTAAAATACTTATAGTTTAATAGAGAAATAACAAAAAACACATTATTTAATAGATAAATTAATAAAATACACATTATTTAATAGAGAGACAACAAATAAACACATTATTTAATAGAGAAATAACTGAAATACACATTATTTAATAAAAAAATAACAAAAAACAAATTATTTAATAGGGAAATAACTAAAATACACATTATTTAATAGAGAAACAGCAAAAAACACATTATTTATTAGAGAAATAACTAAAATACACATTATTTAATAGAGAAATAACAGAAAAACACATTCTTTAATAGAGAAATAACTAAAATACACTTTATTAAATAAAAAAATAACTAAAATACACATTATTTATTGGAGAAATACCTAAAATACACATTATTTAATAAAGAAACAACTAAAAAAAACACATAATATAATAGAGAAATAACTAAAATACACATTATTTAATAGAGAAATAACAAAAAACAAATTATTTAATAAAGAAATAACTAAAATACACATTATTTATTGAAGAAATAACTAAAAAAAAAAATTATTTAATAGAGAAACAACAAAAAACACATTAATTAATAAAGAAATAACTTAAATACACATTATATAATAGAGAAATAACTAAAATACACATTATTTATTGGAGAAATAACTAAATACACATTATTTAAAAGAGAAACAACAAAAAAACACATTATTTAATAGAGAAATAACTAAAATACACATTATTTAATAATAAAATAACTAAAATACACATTATTTAATAAAGATACAACTAAAAAACACATTATTTAATAGAGAAATAAACAAACTACACATTATTTAATAGAGAAATAACAAAAAACACATTATTTATTAGAGAAATGACTAAAATACACATTATTTAATAGAGAAATAACAAAAAACACATTATTAAATAGAGAAATAACTAAAATACACATTATTTAATAAAGAAATAACAAAAAACACATCATTTAATAGAGAAATAACTAAAATACACAGTATTTATTGGAGAAATAACTAAAATACACATTATTTAATAGAGAAATAACTAAAATACACATTATTTAATAAAGAAACAACAAATAAACACATTATTTTATAGAGAAACAACAAAAAACACATTTTTTAATAAAGAAATAATTAAAATACAAATTATTTAATAGAGAAATAAAAAAAAAACACATTATTTAAAAGAGAAATAACTAAAATACACATTATTAAATAGAGAAATAATTTAAATATACATTATTTATTAGAAAATAAATAAAATACACATTATTTAATAGAGAAACAACAAAAAACACATTATTTAATAGAGAAATAACTAAAATACACATTATTTATTAGAGAAATAACAAAAAAAACACATTATTGAATAGAGAAATAACTAAAATACACATTATTTAATAGAGAAATAACAAAAATCACATTATTTAATAGAGAAATAACTAAAATACACATTATTTATTGGAGAAATAACTAAGATACACATTACTTAATAGAGAAACAACAAAAAAACACATTATTTAATAGAGATATAACTAAAATAAACATTATTTATTAGAGAAATAACAAGTAACACATTATTTAATAGAGAAATAACTAAAATACACATTATTTAATAGAGAAATCACTAAAATACACATTATTTAATAAAAAAAGAACAAAAAAACACATTATTTAATAGAGAAATAACTAAAATACACATTATTTAATAAAGAAATAACTAAAATACACAATAGTTAATGGAGAAATAACAAAAAAAAACACATTTTTTAATAAAGAAATAACTAAAATACACATTATTTAATAAAGGAACAACAAAAAAACACATTATTTAATAAAGAAATAACTAAAATACACATTATTTAATAGAGAAATAACAAAAAACACATTATTTAATAGAAAAATAACTAAAATACACATTATTTTATAGAGATATAACTAAATTACACAATATTTAATAGAGAAATAACAAATAACACATTATTTAATAGAGAAATAACTAAAATACACATTATTTAATAGAAAAATAACTATAGTACACATTATTTATTAGAGAAACAACAAAAAAACACATTATTTAATAGAGAAATAACTAAAATACACATTATTTAATAGAGAAACAGCAAAAAAACACATTATTTGTTAGAGAAAAAACTAAAATACACATTATTTAATATAGAAATAACAGCAAAACACATTCTTTGATAAAGAAATAACTAAAATACACATTTATAAATAGAGAAATAACTAAAATACACATTATTTATTGGAGAAATACCTAAAATACACATTATTTAATAGAGAAACAACAAAAAAAAAAAACATTATATAATAGAGAAATAACTAAAATACACATTATTTAATAGAGAAATAACAAAAAACAAATTATTTAATAGAGAAATAACTAAAATTCACATTATTTAATAGAGAAACAGCAAAAAAACACATTATTTATTAGAGAAATAACTAAAGTACACATTATTTTATAGAGAAATAACAAAAAAACACATTATTTAATAAAGAATTAACTAAAATACACATTATTAAATAGAGAAATAACTAAAATACACATTATTTATTGAAAAATAACTAAAATACACATTATTTAATAGAGATACAACAAAAAACACATTATTTAATAGAGTAATAACTAAAATACACAATATTTAATAGAGAAATAACAAAAAATCACATTATTTAATAGAGAAATAATTAAAATACACAATACTTAATAGAGAAATAACAAAAAACACATTATTTAATAGAGAAATAACTAAAATACACATTATTTATTAAAGAAATAACTAAAATGCACTGTATTTAATATAGAAATAACTAAAACACACATTATTTAATAGAGAAATAACTAAAATACACATTACTTAATAGAAAAATAACAAAAAGCACATTCTTTGATAGAGAAATAACTAAAATACACATTATTTAATAGAGAAATAACAAAAAACACATTATTTAGTATAGAAATAACTGAAATACACATTATTTAATAGAAAAATAACAAAAAACACATTATTTATTAGAGAAATGACTAAAATACACATTATTTATTGAAGAATTAACTAAAATACACATTATTTAATAGAGAAACAACAAAAAAACACATTATTTATTAGAGAAATAACTAAAATACACATTATTTAATAGAGAAATAACAAAAAACACATTATTTAATAGAGAAATAACTAAAATACACATTATTTAATAGATAAATAACAAAAAACACATTATTTAATAGAGAAATAACTAAAATACAAATTGAATAATAGAGAAATAACAAAAAACACATTATTTAATAAAGAAATAACTTAAATACACATTATTTAATAAAGAACTAACAAAAAACACATTATTTAATAGAGAAATAACAAAAAAACACATTATTTAATAGAGAAATAACTAAAATACAATTTATTTAATAGAGAAATAACAAAAAACACATTATTTAATAAAGAAATAACTAAAATACACATTATTTATTGGAGAAATAACTAAAATACACCATATTTGATAGAGAAACAACAAAAAACACATTATTTAATAAAGAAATAACTAAAATACACATTATTTATTAGAGAAATAATTAAAATACACATTATTTATTGGAGAAATAACTAAAATACACATTATTTAATAAAGAAACAACAAAAAAACACATTATTTAATAGAGAAATAACTAAAATACACATTATTTAATAAAGAAATAACAAAAAAACACATTATTTAATAGTGAAATAACTAAAATACACATTATTTATTAGAGAAATAAATAAAATACACATTATTTAATAAAGAAACAACAGATAAACACATTATTTAATTAAAAAATAACTAAAATTCATATTATTTAAAAGAGAAATAACTAATATACACATTATTTAATATAGAAATAACAAAAAAACACATTATTAATTAGAGAAATAACTGAAATTCACATTATTTAATAGAGAAATAACTTAAATACACATTATTTATTAAAGAAATAACTAAAATACACATTATTTAATAGAGAAACAACAAAAAACACATTATTTAATAAAGAAATAACTAAAACACACATTATTTAATAGAGAAATAACTAAAATACACATTATTTATTAGTGAAATAACTAAAATACACATTACTTAATAGAGAAACAACAAAAAAACACTTTATTTAATAGAGAAATAACTAAAAAACACATTATTTAATAGAAAAATAATTAAAATACACAATATTTAGCAGAGATACAACAAAAAAATACATTATTTAATAGAGAAATAACTAAACTACACATTATTTATTAGAGAAATAACAAAAAACACATTATTTTATAGAGAAATTACTAAAATACACTTTATTTAATAGAGAAATAACAAAAAACACATTATTTAATAGAAAAATAACTGAAATACACATTATTTAATAAAGAAATAACAAAAAACACATTATTTAATAGAGAAATAACTAAAATACACATTATTTGTTGGAGAAATAACTAAAATACACATTATTTAATAGAGAAATAACTAAAATACACATTATTTAAGAAAGAAACAACAAAAAAACACTTTATTTAATAGAGAAATAACTAAAATACACATTATTTAATAAAGAAATAACAAAAAACACATTATTTAATAGAGAAATAACTAAAATACACATTATTTTTTGGAGAAATAACTAAAATACACATTATTTAATAATGAAAGAACAAAAAAACACATTATTTAATAGAGAAATAACTAAAATACACATTATTTTAAAGAGAAATAACAAAATACTTATTATTTAATAGAGAAATAACTAAAATACACATTATTTGATAGAGAAATAACAAAAAACACATTATTTAATAAAGAAATAACTAAAATACACATTATTTATTGAAGAAATAACTAAAATACACATTATTTAATAGAGAAACAACAAAAAAACACATTATTCAATAGAAAAATAACTAAAATACTCATAGTTTAATAGAGAAATAACACAAAACACATTATTTAATAGAGAAATAACTAAAATACACATTATTTAATAGAGAAATAGCTAAAATACACATTATCTATTGGAGAAATAACCTAAATATACATTACTTAATAGAGAAACAACAAAAAAACACATTATATAATGGAGAAATAACTAAAATACACATTATTTAATAGAGAAATAACAAAAAACAAATTATTTAATAGAGAAATAACTAAAATACACATTATTTAATAAAGAAACAACAAAAAAACAATTTATTATTAGAGAAATAACTAAAATACACATTATGTAATAGAGAAATAACAAAAAAACACATTATTTAATAGAGAAATAACTAAAATACACATTATTAAATAGAGAAATAACTAAAACACACATTATTTATTGAAAAATAACTAAAATACACATTATTTCATAGAGAAACAACAAAAAACTCTTTATTTATTAAAGAAATAACTTAAATACACATTATTTTATAGAGAAATAACTAAAATACACATTATTTATTGGAGAAATAACTAAAATACACATTATTAAATAGAGAAATAACTAAAACACACATTATTTATTGAAAAATAACTAAAATACACATTATTTAAAAGAGAAATAACTAAAATACACATTATTTAATAGAGATACAACAAAAAAACACATTATTTAATAAAGAAATAACTTAAATACACATTATTTTATAGAGAAATAACTAAAATACACATTATTTATTGGAGAAATAACTAAAATACACATTATTTAATAGAGAAACAACAAAAAAACACATTATTTAATAGAAAAATAACTAAAATACACATTATTTAAAAGAGAAATAACTAAAAGACACATTATTTAATAGAGATACAACAAAAAAACACATTATTTAATAAAAAAATAACTAAACTACACATTATTTAATAAAGAAATAACAAAAAACACATTATTTAATAGAGAAATAACTAAAATACACATTATTTAATAGAGAAATAACAAAAAAACACATGATTTAATAGAGAAATAACTAAAATACACATTATTTAATAAAGAAATAACAAAAAACACATTATTTAATAGAGAAATAACTAAAAAACACATTATTTATTAGATAAATAACTAAAATACTCATTATTTAATAGAGAAATAACTAAAATACACATTATTTAATAGAGAAACAACAAAAAAACACATTATTTAATAAAGAAATAACTAAAATACACATTATTTAATAGAGAAATAACAAAAAACACATTATTTAATATATAATAGAGATAACTAAAATACACATTATTTAATAAAGAAATAACAAAAAACACATTATTTAATAAAGAAATAACTTAAATACACATTATTTATTTGAGAAATAACTAAGATACACATTATTTAATAGAGAAACAACAAAAAAACACATTATTTAATAGAGATATAACTAAAATACACATTAATTAATAGAGAAATAACAAATAACACATTATTTAATAGAGAAATAACTAAAATACACATTATTTATTGGAGAAATAACTAAAATACACATTATTTATTAGAGAAACAACAAAAAAACTCAATATTTAATAGAAAAATAACTAAAATACTCATAAATTAATAGAGAAATAACAAAAATACACTTCATTTAATAGAGAAATAACTAAAATACACATTATTTAATAGAGAAATAGCTAACATACACATTTTTTAATAGAAAATTAACAAGAAACAAATTATTTAATAAAGAAATAACTAAAATACACATTATTTAATAAAGAAACAACTAAAATACACATTATTAATTAGAGAAATAACTAATATACACATTATTTATTAGAGAAATAACAAATAACACATTATTTAAAAGAGAAATAACTAAAATACACATTATTTATTGGAGAAATAACTAAAATACACATTATCTATTAGAGAAACAACAAAAAAACACATTATTTAATAGAGATATAACTAAAATACACATTATTTAATAGACAAATAACAAATAGCATATTTAATAGAGAAATATCCATAATACAAATTATTTAATGATGAAATAACTAAAATACACATTATTTAATAAAGAAACAACAAAAAAACACATTATTTAATAGAGAAATAACTAAAATACACATTATTTTAAAGAGAAATAACAAAAAACTCATTATTTAATAGAAAAATAAATAAAATACACATTATTTAATAGAGAAATAACAAAAAACACATTATTTAATAGAGAAATAACTAAAATACACATTATTTATTAGAGAAATAACTAAAATACACATTATTTAATAAAGAAACAACAAAAAAACACATTATTTAATAGAGAAATAACTAAAATACTTATAGTTTAATAGAGAAATAACAAAAAACACATTATTTATTAGAGAAATAACTAAAATACACATTATTTAATAGAGAAATAGTTAAAATACACATTATCTATTGGAGAAATACCTAAAATACACATTATTTAATAGAAAAACTACAAAAAAAACACATTATATAATAGAGAAATAACTAAAATACACATTATTTAATAGAGAAATAACAAAAAACAAATTATTTAATAGAGAAATAACTAAAATACACATTATTTAATAGAGAAACAGCAAAAAAACACATTATTTGTTAGAAAAAAAACTAAAATACACATTATTTAATATAGAAATAACAGAAAAACACATTCTTTGATAAAGAAATAACTAAAATACACATTTATAAATAGAGAAATAACTAAAATACACATTATTCATTGGAGAAATACCTAAAATACACATTATTTAATAAAGAAACAACAACAAAAAAAAACATTATATAATAGAGAAATAACTAAAATACACATTATTTAATAGAGAAATAACAAAAAACAAATTATTTAGTAGAGAAATAACTAAAATTCACAATATTTAATAGAGAAACAGCAAAAAAACACATTATTTATTAGAGAAATAACTAAAATACACATTATTTTATAGAGAATTAACAAAAAAACACATTATTTAATAAAGAATTAACTAAAATACACATTATTAAATAGAGAAATAACTAAAATACACATTATTTATTGAAAAATAACTAAAATACACATTATTTAATAGAGATACAACAAAAAACACATTATTTAATAGAGTAATAACTAAAATACACAATATTTAATAGAGAAATAACAAAAAATCACATTATTTAATAGAGAAATAATTAAAATACACAATACTTAATAGAGAAATAACAAAAAACACATTATTTAATAGAGAAATAACTAAAATACACATTATTTATTAAAGAAATAACTAAAATGCACTGTATTTAATATAGAAATAACTAAAACACACATTATTTAATAGAGAAATAACTAAAATACACATTACTTAATAGAGAAATAACAAAAAGCACATTCTTTGATAGAGAAATAACTAAAATACACATTATTTAATAGAGAAATAACAAAAAACACATTATTTAGTATAGAAATAACTAAAATACACATTATTTAATAGAAAAATAACAAAAAACACATTATTTATTAGAGAAATGACTAAAATACACATTATTTATTGAAGAAATAACTAAAATACACATTATTTAATAGAGAAACAACAAAAAAACACATTACTTATTAGAGAAATAACTAAAATACACATTATTTAATAGAGAAATAACAAAAAACACATTATTTAATAGAGAAATAACTAAAATACACATTATTTAATAGATAAATAACAAAAAACACATTATTTAATAGAGAAATAACTAAAATACAAATTATATAATAGAGAAATAACAAAAAACACATTATTTAATAAAAAAATAACTTAAATACACATTATTTAATAAAGAACTAACAAAAAACACATTATAGAATAGAGAAATAACAAAAAAACACATTATTTAATAGAGAAATAACTGAAATACAAATTATTTAATAGAGAAATAACAAAAAAACACATTATTTAATAAAGAAATAACTAAAATACACATTATTTATTGGAGAAATAACTAAAATACACCATATTTGATAGAGAAACAACAAAAAACACATTATTCAATAAAGAAATAACTAAAATACACTATATTTATTAGAGAAATAACTAAAATACACATTATTTATTGGAGAAATAACTAAAATACACATTATTTAATAGAGAAACAACAAAAAAACACATTATTTAATAGAAAAATAACTAAAATACACATTATTTAATAAAGAAATAACAAAAAAACACATTATTTAATAGTGAAATAACTAAAATACACATTATTTATTAGAGAAATAAATAAAATACACTTTATTTAATAAAGAAACAACAAATAAACACATTATTTATTAAAAAAATAACTAAAATTCATATTATTTAATAGAGAAATAACTAATATACACATTATTTAATATAGAAATAACAAAAAAACACATTAATAATTAGAGAAATAACTGAAATTCACATTATTTAATAGAGAAATAACTTAAATACACATTATTTATTAAAGAAATAACTAAAATACACATTATTTAATAAAGAAACAACAAAAAACACATTATTTAATAAAGAAATAACTAAAATACACATTATTTAATAGAGAAATAACTAAAATACACATTATTTATTGGTGAAATAACTAAAATACACATTACTTAATAGAGAAACAACAAAAAATCACATTATTTAATAGAGAAATAACTAAAAAACACATTATTTAATAGAAAAATAATTAAAATACACATTATTTAGCAGAGATACAACAAAAAAATACATTATTTAATAGAAAAATAACTAAACTACACATTATTTATTAGAGAAATAACAAAAAACACATTATTTTATAGAGAAATTACTAAAATACACTTTATTTAATAGAGAAATAACAAAAAACACATTATTTAATAGAGAAATAACTAAAATACACATTATTTAATAAAGAAATAACAAAAAACACATTATTTAATAGAGAAATAACTAAAATACACATTATTTGTTGGAGAAATAACTAAAATACACATTATTTAATAGAGAAATAACTAAAATACACATTATTTAAGAAAGAAACAACAAAAAAACACATTATTTAATAGAGAAATAACTAAAATACACATTATTTAATAGAGAAATAACAAAAAACACATTATTTAATAGAGAAATAACTAAAATACACATTATTTTTTGGAGAAATAACTAAAATACACATTATTTAATAATGAAAGAACAAAAAAACACATTATTTAATAGAGAAATAACTAAAATACACATTATTTTAAAGAGAAATAACAAAATACTCATTATTTAATAGAGAAATAACTAAAATACACATTATTTAATAGAGAAATAACAAAAAACACATTATTTAATAAAGAAATAACTAAAATACACATTATTTATTGAAGAAATAACTAAAATACACATTATTTAATAGAGAAACAACAAAAAAACACATTATTCAATAGAAAAAAAACTAAAATACTCATAGTTTAATAGAGAAATAACACAAAACACATTATTTAATAGAGAAATAACTAAAATACACATTATTTAATAAAGAAATAGCTAAAATACACATTATCTATTGGAGAAATAACTTAAATATACATTACTTAATAGAGAAACAACAAAAAAACACATTATATAATGGAGAAATAACTAAAATACACATTATTTAATAGAGAAATAACAAAAAACAAATTATTTAATAGAGAAATAACTAAAATACACATTATTTAATAAAGAAACAACAAAAAAACACATTATTATTAGAGAAATAACTAAAATACACATTATGTAATAGAGAAATAACAAAAAAACACATTATTCAATAGAGAAATAACTAAAATACACATTATTAAATAGAGAAATAACTAAAACACACATTATTTATTGAAAAATAACTAAAATACACAATATTTAATAGAGAAACAACAAAAAACACTTTATTTATTAAAGAAATAACTAAAATACACAATATTTAATAAAGAAATAACAAAAAAAAACACATTATTGAATAGAGAAATAACTAAAATACACATTATTAAATAGAGAAATAACTAAAATACACATTATTTATTGAAGAAATAACTAAAATACACATTATTTAATAAAGAAACAACAAAAAAAAAACACATTGATTAATAGAGAAATAACTAAAATACACATTATTTAATAGAGAAATAACAAAAAAACACATTATTTAATAGTGAAATAACTAAAATACACATTATTTATTAGAGAAATAACTAAAATACACATTATTTAATAGAGAAACAACTAATAAACACACTATTTGATAAAAAAATAACAAAAAAACACATTATTTATTAGAGAAATAACTAAAATTCACATTATTTAATAGCGAAATAACTAAAATACACATTATTTATTGAAGAAATAACTAAAATACACATTATTTAATAGAGAAACAACAAAAAAACACATTATTTTATAAAGAAATAACTCAAATACACATTATTTAATAGAGAAATAACAAGTAACACATTAATAAATAGAGAAATAACTAAAATACACTTTATTTAATAGAGAAATCACTAAAATACACATTATTCAATAAAGAAAGAACAAAAAAACACATTATTTAATAGAGAAATAACTAAAATACACATTATTTTGAAGAAAAATAACAAAAAACTCATTATTTAATAGAGAAATAACTAAATTACTTATTATTTAATAGAGAAACAACAAAAAAACACATTATTTAATAGAGAAATAACTAAAATACTTATAGTTTAATAGAGAAATAACAAAAAACACATTATTTAATAGATAAATTAATAAAATACACATTATTTAATAGAGAGACAACAAATAAACACATTATTTAATAGAGAAATAACTGAAATACACATTATTTAATAAAAAAATAACAAAAAACAAATTATTTAATAGGGAAATAACTAAAATACACATTATTTAATAGAGAAACAGCAAAAAACACATTATTTATTAGAGAAATAACTAAAATACACATTATTTAATAGAGAAATAACAGAAAAACACATTCTTTAATAGAGAAATAACTAAAATACACTTTATTAAATAAAGAAATAACTAAAATACACATTATTTATTGGAGAAATACCTAAAATACACATTATTTAATAGAGAAACAACTAAAAAAAACACATAATATAATAGAGAAATAACTAAAATACACATTATTTAATAGAGAAATAACAAAAAACAAATTATTTAATAAAGAAATAACTAAAATACACATTATTTATTGAAGAAATAACTAAAAAAAAAATTATTTAATAGAGAAACAACAAAAAACACATTAATTAATAAAGAAATAACTTAAATACACATTATATAATAGAGAAATAACTAAAATACACATTATTTATTGGAGAAATAACTAAATACACATTATTTAAAAGAGAAACAACAAAAAAACACATTATTTAATAGAGAAATAACTAAAATACACATTATTTAATAATGAAATAACTAAAATACACATTATTTAATAAAGATACAACTAAAAAACACATTATTTAATAGAGAAATAAACAAACTACACATTATTTAATAGAGAAATAACAAAAAACACATTATTTATTAGAGAAATGACTAAAATACACATTATTTAATAGAGAAATAACAAAAAACACATTATTAAATAGAGAAATAACTAAAATACACATTATTTAATAAAGAAATAACAAAAAACACATCATTTAATAGAGAAATAACTAAAATACACAGTATTTATTGGAGAAATAACTAAAATACACATTATTTAATAGAGAAATAACTAAAATACACATTATTTAATAAAGAAACAACAAATAAACACATTATTTTATAGAGAAACAACAAAAAACACATTTTTTAATAAAGAAATAATTAAAATACAAATTATTTAATAGAGAAATAAAAAAAAAACACATTATTTAAAAGAGAAATAACTAAAATACACATTATTAAATAGAGAAATAATTTAAATATACATTATTTATTAGAAAATAAATAAAATACACATTATTTAATAGAGAAACAACAAAAAACACATTATTTAATAGAGAAATAACTAAAATACACATTATTTATTAGAGAAATAACAAAAAAAAACACATTATTGAATAGAGAAATAACTAAAATACACATTATTTAATAGAGAAATAACAAAAATCACATTATTTAATAGAGAAATAACTAAAATACACATTATTTATTGGAGAAATAACTAAGATACACATTACTTAATAGAGAAACAACAAAAAAACACATTATTTAATAGAGATATAACTAAAATAAACATTATTTATTAGAGAAATAACAAGTAACACATTATTTAATAGAGAAATAACTAAAATACACATTATTTAATAGAGAAATCACTAAAATACACATTATTTAATAAAAAAAGAACAAAAAAACACATTATTTAATAGAGAAATAACTAAAATACACATTATTTAATAAAGAAATAACTAAAATACACAATAGTTAATGGAGAAATAACAAAAAAAACACATTTTTTAATAAAGAAATAACTAAAATACACATTATTTAATAAAGGAACAACAAAAAAACACATTATTTAATAAAGAAATAACTAAAATACACATTATTTAATAGAGAAATAACAAAAAACACATTATTTAATAGAAAAATAACTAAAATACACATTATTTTATAGAGATATAACTAAATTACACAATATTTAATAGAGAAATAACAAATAACACATTATTTAATAGAGAAATAACTAAAATACACATTATTTAATAGAAAAATAACTATAGTACACATTATTTATTAGAGAAACAACAAAAAAACACATTATTTAATAGAGAAATAACTAAAATACACATTATTTAATAGAAAAATAACAAAAAACTGAATATTTAATAGAGAATTAACTAAAATACACATTATTTAATAGAGAAATAACAAAAAACACATTATTTAATACAGAAATAACTAAAATACACATTTTTTATTGGAGAAATAACTGAATTACACATTATTTAATAGAGAAACAACAAAAAACACATTATTTAATATAGAAATAACTAGAATACTCATAGTTTAATAGAGAAATAACAAAAAACACATTATTTAATAAAGAAATAACTAAAATACACATTATTTATTTGAGAAATAACTAAAATACACATTGTTTATTGAAAAATAAATAAAATACACATTATTTAATAGAGAAACAACAAAAAACCAAATTATTTAATAAAGAAATAACTAAAATACAAATTATTTAATAGAGAAATAACAAAAAAACACATTATTTAAAAGAGAAATAACTAAAACACACTTTATTAAATAGAGAAATAACTAAAATATACATTATTTATTAAAAAATAAATAAAATACACATTATTTAATAGAGAAACAACAAAAAACACTTTATTTAATAGAGAAATAACTAAAATACACATTATTTAATAGAGAAATAACAAAAAAAACACATTATTGAATAGAGAAATAACTAAAATACACATTATTTAATAGAAAAATAACAAAAAACACATTATTTATTAAAGAAATAACTAAAATACACATTATTTAATAGAGAAATAACAAAAATCACATTATTTAATAGAGAAATAACTAAAATACACATTATTTATTGGAGAAATAACTAAGATACACATTACTTAATAGAGAAACAACAAAAAAACACATTATTTAATAGAGATATAACTAAAATAAACATTATTTAATAGAGAAATAACAAGTAACACATTATTTAATAGAGAAATAACTTAAATACACATTTTTTAATAGAGAAATCACTAAAATACACATTATTTAATAAAAAAAGAACAAAGAAACACATTATTTAATAGAGAAATAACTAAAATACACATTATTTTGAAGAAAAATAACTAAAAACTCATTATTTAATAGAGAAATAACTAAAATACACATAATTTAATAGAGAAATAACAAAAAACACATTATTTAATAGGGAAATAACTAAAATACACATTATTTATTGGAAAAATAACTAAAATACACATTATTTAATAGAAAAACAACAAAAAAACACATTATTTAATAGAGAAATAACTAAAATAGTTATAGTTTAATAGAGAAATAACAAAAAACACATTATTTAATAGATAAATAAATAAAATACACATTATTTAATAGAGAGACAACAAATAAACACAATATTTAAAAGAGAAATAACTGAAATACACATTATTTAATAGAAAAATAACAAAAAACAAATTATTTAATAGAGAAATAACTAAAATACACATTATTTAATAGAGAAACAGCAAAAAAACACATTATTTATTAGAGAAATAACTAAAATACACATTATTTACTAGAGAAATAACAGAAAAACACTTTCTTTAATAGAGAAATAACTAAAATACACATTATTAAATAGAGAAATAACTAAAATACACATTATTTATTGGAGAAATACCTAAAATACACAATATTTAATAGAGAAACAACAAAAAAAAACACATAATGTAATAAAGAATTGACTAAAATACACATTATTTAATAGAGAAATTACAAAAAACTAATTATTTAATAGAGAAATAAGTAAAATGCACATTATTTAATAGAGAAACAGCAAAAAAACACATTATTTATTCGAGAAATAACTAAAATACACATTATTTAATAGAGAAATAACTAAAATACACCTTATTTAATAGAGAAACAACATAAAACACATTATTAAATAGAGAAATAACTAAAATACACATTATTTAATAGAGAAATAACAAAAATCACATTATGTAATAGAGAAATAACTAAAATACACATTATTTAATAGAGAAATAACAAAAAACACATTATTCAATGAAGAAATAACTAAAATACACATTATTTATTGGAGAAATAACTAAAATACACTTTATTTAATAGAGAAACAACAAAAAAACACTTTATTTAATAGAGATATAACTAAAATACACATTATTTAATAGAGAAATAACTAAAAGACACATTATTTAATAGAGAAATAACTAAAATACACATTATTTAATAGAGAAACAACAAAAAAAACACATTATTCAATAGAGAAATAACTAAAATACACATTATTTAATAGAGAAATAACAAAAAACTCATTATTTAATAGAGAAATAACTAAAATACACATTATTTAATAAAAAAATAACAAAAACACATTATTTAATACAGAAATAACTAAAATACACATTATTTATTGAAGAAATAACTAAAATACACATTATTTAATAGAGAAACAACAAAAAAACACATTATTTATTAGAGAAATAACTAAAATACTCATAGTTTAATAGAGAAATAATAAAAAACACATTGTTTAATAGAGAAATAACTAAAATACACATTATTTATTAAAAAAATAACTAAAATACACATTATTTAATAAAGAAATAACTAAAATACACATTATTTAATAAAGAAACAACACAAAAAACACATTATTTAATAGAGAAATAACTAAAATACACATTATTTAATAGAGAAATAACAAAAAACACTTTATGTAAAAGAGAAATAACTAAAATACACATTATTTAATAGAGAAATAACAGAAAACATATTATTTAATAGAGAAATAACTAAAATACACATTATTTTTTAGAAAAATAACTAAAATACACTTTATTTAATAGAGAAACAACAAAAAAACACATTATTTAATAGAGATATAACTAAAATACACATTATTTATTAAAGAAATAACAAATAACACATTATTTAATAGAGAAATAACTAAAATACACATTATTTAATAGAGAAATAACTAAAATACACATTATTTAATAGGAAAATAACTAAAATACACATTATTAAATAGAGAAACAACAAAAAAACACATTAATTAATGAAGAAATAACAAAAATACACATTATGTTTTGGAGAAATAACTAAAATACACATTATTTGATAAAGAAAGAACAAAAAAACACATTATTTAATAGAGAAATAACTAAAATACACATTATTTTTAAGAGAAATAACAAAAAACTCATTATGTAATAGAGAAATAACTAAAATACACATTATTTAATAGAGAAATAACAAAAAACACATTATTTAATAGAGAAATAACTAAAATACACATTATTTATTGAAGAAATAACTAAAATACACATTATTTAATAAAGAAACAACAAAAAAACACATTATTTAATAGAGAAATAACTAAAATACTCATAGTTTAATAGAGAAATAACAAAAAACACATTATTTAATAGAGAAATTACTAAAATACACATTATTTAATAGAGAAATAGCTAAAATACACTTTATCTATTGAAGAAATAACTAAAATATACATTATTTAATAGAGAAACAACAAAAAAACACATTATATAATAGAGAAATAACTAAAATACACATTATTTAATAGAAAAATAACAAAAAACAAATTTTTTAATAGAGAAATAACTAAAATACACATTATTTAATAGAGAAACAACAAAAAACACATTATTTATTAGAGAAATAACTAAAATACACATTATTTAATAGAGAAATAACAAAAAAACACATTATTTAATAAAGAAATAACTAAAATACACATTATTAAATAGAGAAATAACTAAAAAACACATTATTTATTAGAGAAATAACTAAAATACACATTATTTAATAGAGAAACAACAAAAAAAAACACATTATTTAATAGAGAAATAATTAAAATACACATTACTTAATAGAGAAATAACAAAAAACAATATATTTAATAGAGAAATAACTAAAATACACATTAGTTAATAGAGAAACAACAAAAAAAACACATTATTTAATAAAGAAATAACTAAAATACACATTATTAATTAGAGAAATAACTAAAATACACATTATTTATTGAAAAATAACTAAAATACACAATATTTAATAGAGAAACAACAAAAAACACAATATTTAATAGAGAAATAACTAAAATACACATTATTTAATAAAGAAATAACAAAAAAAAAACACATTATTGAATAGAGAAATAACTAAAATACACATCATTTAATAGAGAAATATTTAAAATACACATTACTTATTGGAGAAATAACTAAAATACACATTATTTAATAGAGAAACAACAAAAAAACACATTATTTTATAGAGAAATAACTAAAATACACATTATTTAATAGAGAAATAACAAAAAACACATTATTTAATAGTGAAATAACTAAAATACACATTATTTATTAAAGAAATAACTAAAATACACATTATATAATAGAGAAACAACTAAAAAACACATTATTTAATAAAGAAATAACTTAAATACACATTATTTTATAGAGAAATAACTAAAATACACATTATTTATTGGAGAAATAACTAAATTACACATTATTTAATAGAGAAACAACAAAAAAACACATTATTTAATAGAAAAATAACTAAAATACACATTATTTAAAAGAAAAATAACTAAAATACACATTATTTAATAGAGATACAACAAAAAAACACATTATTAAATAAAAAAATAACTAAACTACACATTATTTAATAAAGAAATAACAAAAAACACATTATTTAATAGAGAAATAACTAAAATACACATTATTTAATAGAGAAATAACAAAAAAACACATTATTTAATAGAGAAATAACTAAAATACACATTATTTAATAAAGAAATAACAAAAAACACATTATTTAAAAGAGAAATAACTAAAATACACATTATTTATTAGATAAATAACTAAAATACTCATTATTTATAAGAGAAATAACTAAAATACACATTATTTAATAGAGAAACAACAAAAAAACACATTATTTAATAAAGAAATAACTAAAATACACATTATTTAATAGAGAAATAACAAAAAACACATTATTTAATATAGAAATAACTAAAATACACAATATTTAATAGAGAAATAACAAAAAACACATTATTTAATAAAGAAATAACTTAAATACACATTATTTATTTGAGAAATAACGAAGAAACACATTATTTAATAGAGAAATAACTAAAATACACATTAATTAATAGAGAAATAACAAATAACACTTTATTTAATAGAGAAATAACTAAAATACTTATTATTTATAAGAGAAATAACTAAACTACACATTATTTAATAAAGAAATAACAAAAAACACATTATTTAATAGAGAAATAACTAAAATACACATTAATTAATAGAGAAATAACAAATAACACTTTATTTAATAGAGAAATAACTAAAATACACATTATTTATTAGAGAAACAACAAAAAAACTCAATATTTAATAGAAAAATAACTAAAATACTCATAAATTAATAAAGAAATAACAAAAAAACACTTCATTTAATAGAGAAATAACTAAAATACACATTATTTAATAGAGAAATAGCTAACATACACATTTTTTAATAGAAAATTAACAAGAAACAAATTATTTAATAGAGAAATAACTAAAATACACATTATTTAATAAAGAAACAACTAAAATACACATTATTAAATAGAGAAATAACTAAAATACACATTATTTATTAGAGAAATAACAAATAACACATTATTTAAATGAGAAATAACTAAAATACACATTATTTATTGGAGAAATAACTAAAATACACATTATCTAATAGAGAAACAACAAAAAAACACATTATTTAATAGAGATATAACTAAAATACACATTATTTAATAGACAAATAACAAATAGCATATTTAATAGAGAAATATCCATAATACAAATTATTTAATGATGAAATAACTAAAATACACATTATTTAATAAAGAAACAACAAAAAAACACATTATTTAATAGAGAAATAACTAAAATACACATTATTTTAAAGAGAATTAACAAAAAACTCATTATTTAATAGAAAAATAAATAAAATACACTTTATTTAATAGAGAAATAACAAAAAACACATTATTTAATAGAGAAATAACTAAAATACACATTATTTATTAGAGAAATAACAAAAATACACATTATTAAATAAAGAAACAACAAAAAAACACATTATTTAATAGAGAAATAACTAAAATACTTATAGTTTAATAGAGAAATAACAAAAAACACATTATTTATTAGAGAAATAACTAAAATACACATTATTTAATAGAGAAATAGTTAAAATACACATTATCTATTGGAGAAATACCTAAAATACACATTATTTAATAGAAAAACTACAAAAAAAACACATTATATAATAGAGAAATAACTAAAATACACATTATTTAATAGAGAAATAACAAAAAACAAATTATTTAATAGAGAAATAACTAAAATACACATTATTTAGTAGAGAAACAGCAAAAAAACACATTATTTGTTAGAGAAAAAACTAAAATACACATTATTTAATATAGAAATAACAGAAAAACACATTTTCTGATAAAGAAATAACTCAAATACACATTTATAAATAGAGAAATAACTAAAATACACATTATTCATTGGAGAAATACCTAAAATACACATTATTTAATAGAGAAACAACAACAAAAAAAAACATTATATATTAGAGAAATAACTAAAATACACATTATTTAATAGAGAAATAACAAAAAACAAATTATTTAATAGAGAATTAACTAAAATTCACATTATTTAATAGAGAAACAGCAAAAAAACACATTATTTATTAGAGAAATAACTAAAATACACATTATTTTATAGAGAAATAACAAAAAAACACATTATTTAATAAAGAATTAACTAAAATACACATTATTAAATAGAGAAATAACTAAAACACACATTATTTATTGAAAAATAACTAAAATACACATTATTTAATAGAGATACAACAAAAAACACATTATTTAATAGAGTAATAACTAAAATACACATTATTTAATAGAGAAATAACAAAAAATCACATTAGTTAATAGAGAAATAATTAAAATACACAATACTTAATAGAGAAATAACAAAAAACACATTATTTAATAGAGAAATAACTAAAATACACATTATTTATTAAAGAAATAACTAAAATGCACTGTATTTAATATAGAAATAACTAAAACACACATTATTTAATAGAGAAATAACTAAAATACACATTACTTAATAGAGAAATAACAAAAAGCACATTCTTTGATAGAGAAATAACTAAAATACACCTTATTTAATAGAGAAATAAGAAAAAACACTATATTTAGTATAGAAATAACTAAAATACACATTATTTAATAGAAAAATAACAAAAAACAAATTATTTATTAGAGAAATGACTAAAATACACATTATTTATTGAAGAAATAACTAAAATACACATTATTTAATAGAAAAACAAGAAAAAAACACATTATTTATTAGAGAAATAACTAAAATACACATTATTTAATAGAGAAATAACAAAAAACACATTATTTAATAGAGAAATTACTAAAATACAAATTATTTAATAGAGAAATAACAAAAAAACACATTATTTAATAAAGAAATAACTAAAATACACATTATTTATTGGAGAAATAACTAAAATACACCATATTTGATAGAGAAACAACAAAAAACACATTATTTAATAAAGAAATAACTAAAATACACATTATTTATTAGAGAAATAACTAAAATACACATTATTTATTGGAGAAATAACTAAAATACACATTATTTAATAGAGAAACAACAAAAAAACACATTATTTAATAGAGAAATAACTAAAATACACATTATTTAATAAAGAAATAACAAAAAAACACATTATTTAATAGTGAAATAACTAAAATACACATTATTTATTAGAGAAATAAATAAAATACACATTATTTAATAAAGAAACAACAAATAAACACATTATTTATTAAAAAAATAACTAAAATTCATATTATTTAAAAGAGAAATAACTAATATACACATTATTTAATATAGAAATAACAAAAAAACACATTATTAATTAGAGAAATAACTGAAATTCACATTATTAAATAGAGAAATTACTTAAATACACATTATTTATTAAAAAAATAACTAAAATACACATTATTTAATAGAGAAACAACAAAAAACACATTATTTAATAAAGAAATAACTAAAATACACATTATTTAATAGAGAAATAACTAAAATACACATTATTTATTGGAGAAATAACTAAAATACACATTACTTAATAGAGAAACAACAAAAAAACACATTATTTAATAGAGAAATAACTAAAAAACACATTATTTAATAGAGAAATAATTAAAATACGAAATATTTAGCAGAGATACAACAAAAAAATACATTATTTAATAGAGAAATAACTAAACTACACATTATTTATTAGAGAAATAATAAAAAACACATTATTTTATAGAGAAATTACTAAAATACACTTTATTTAATAGAGAAATAACAAAAAACACATTATTTAATAGAGAAATAACTAAAATACACATTATTTAATAAAGAAATAACAAAAAACACATTATTTAATAGAGAAATAACTAAAATACACATTATTTGTTGGAGAAATAACTAAAATACACATTATTTAATAGAGAAATAACTAAAATACACATTATTTAAGAAAGAAACAACAAAAAAACACATTATTTAATAGAGAAATAACTAAAATACACATTATTTAATAGAGAAATAACAAAAAACACATTATTTAATAGAGAAATAACTAAAATACACATTATTTTTTGGAGAAATAACTAAAATACACATTATTTAATAATAAAAGAACAAAAAAAACACATTATTTAATAGAGAAATAACTAAAATACACATTATTTTAAAGAGAAATAACAAAATACTCATTATTTAATAGAGAAATAACTAAAATACACATTATTTAATAGAGAAATAACAAAAAACACATTATTTAATAAAGAAATAACTAAAATACACATTATTTATTGAAGAAATAACTAAAATACACATTATTTAATAGAGAAACAACAAAAAAACACATTATTTAATAGAAAAATAACTAAAATACTCATAGTTTAATAAAGAAATAACACAAAACACATTATTTAATAGAGAAATAACTAAAATACACATTATTTAATAGAGAAATAGCTAAAAAACACATTATCTATTGGAGAAATAACTTAAATATACATTACTTAATAGAGAAACAACAAAAAACACATTATATAATAGAGAAATAACTAAAAAACACATTATTTAATAGAGAAATAACAAAAAACAAATTATTTAATAGAGAAATAACTAAAATACACATTATTTAATAAAGAAACAACAAAAAAACACATTATTATTAGAGAAATAACTAAAATACACATTATGTAATAGAGAAATAACAAAAAAACACATTATTTAATAGAGAAATAACTAAAATACACATTATTAAATAGAGAAATAACTAAAACACACATTATTTATTGAAAAATAACTAAAATACACATTATTTAATAGAGAAACAACAAAAAACACTTTATTTATTAAAGAAATAACTAAAATACACAATATTTAATAAAGAAATAACAAAAAAAACACATTATTGAATAGAGAAATAACTAAAATACACATTATTAAATAGAGAAATAACTAAAATACACATTATTTATTGGAGAAATAACTAAAATACACATTATTTAATAAAGAAACAACAAAAAAAACACATTGATTAATAGAGAAATAACTAAAATACACATTATTTAATAGAGAAATAACAAAAAAACACATTATTTAATAGTGAAATAACTAAAATACACATTATTTATTAGAGAAATAATTAAAATACACATTATTTAATAGAGAAACAACTAATAAACACACTATTTGATAAAAAAATAACAAAAAAACACATTATTTATTAGAGTAACAACTAAAATTCACATTATTTGATAGAGAAATAACTAAAATACACATTATTTATTGAAGAAATAACTAAAATACACATTATTTCATAGAGAAACAACAAAAAAACACATTATTTAATAAAGAAATAACTCAAATACACATTATTTAAAAAAGAAATAACAAAAAAACACATTATTTAATAGAGAAATAACTAAAATACACATTATTAAATAGAGAAAAAACTAAATTACACATTATTTATTGAAAAATAACTAAAATACACAATATTTAATAGAGAAACAACAAAAAACACATTATTTAATAGAGAAATAACTAAAATACACGTTATTTAATAGAGAAATAACAAAAAAAAACACATTATTGAATAGAGAAATAACTAAAATACACATTATTTAATAGAGAAATAATTAAAATACACATTACTTATTGGAGAAATAACTAAAATACACATTATTTAATAAAGAAACAACAAAAAAACACATTATTTAATAAAGAAATAACTAAAATACACATTATTTAATAGAGAAATAACAAAAAAACACATTATTTAATAGTGAAATAACTAAATTACACATTATTTATTGGAGAAATAACTAAAATACACATTATTTAATAAAGAAACAACAAATAAACACATTATTTATTAGAAAAATATTTAAAATACTCATTATTTAATAGAGAAATAACTAAAATACACATTATTTAATAAAGAAATTTCAAAAAAACACATTATTTATTAGAGAAATAACTAAAATTCACATAATATAATAGAGAAATAACTAAAATACACATTATTTATTGAAGAAATAACTAAAATACACATTATATAATAGAGAAACAATAAAAAAACACATTATTTAATAAAAAAATAACTAAAATACACATTATTTAATAGAGAAAAAACTAAAATACACATTATTTATTGTAGAAATAACTAAAATACACATTATTTAATAGAGAAACAACAAAAAAACACATTATTTAATAGAAAAATAACTAAAATACACATTATTTAATAGAGAATTAATTAAAATACACATTATTTAATAGAGATACAACAAAAAAACACATTATTAAATAAAGAAATAACTAAACTACACATTATTTAAAAAAGAATTAACAAAAAACACATTACTTAAAAGAGAAATAACTAAAATACACATTATTTAATAGAGAAATAACAAAAAACACATTATTTATTAGAGAAATAACTAAAATACACATTATTTAATAAAGAAATAACAAAAAACACATTATTTAATAGAGAATTAACTAAAATACACATTATTTATTAGTGAAATAACTAAAATACACATTATTTAATAGAGAAATAACTAAAATACACATTATTTAATAGAGAAACAACAAAAAAACACATTATTCAATAAAGAAATAACTAAAATACACATTATTTAATAGAGAAATAACAAAAAACACATTATTTAATAGAGAAATAACTAAAATACACATTATTTGATAGAGAAATTACAAAAAACACATTATTTAATAGAGAAATAACTTAAATACACATTATTTATTGGAGAAATAACTAAGATACACATTATTTAATAGAGAAACAACAAAAAAACACATTATTTAATAGAGATATAACTAAAATACACATTAATTAATAGAGAAATAACAAATAACACATTATTTAATAGAGAAATAACTAAAATACACATTATTTTTTGGAGAAATAACTAAAATACACATTATTTAATAGAGAAACAACAAAAAAACTCAATATTTAATAAAAAAATAACTAAAATACTCATAGTTTAAAAGAGAAATAACAAAAAAACACTTTATTTAATAAAGAAATAACTAAAATACACATTATTTAATAGAGAAATAGCTAACATACACATTATTTAATAGAGAAATAACAAGAAACAAATTATTTAATAAAGAAATAACTAAAATACACATTATATAATAAAGAAACAACTAAAATACACAATATTAAATAGAGAAATAACTAAAATACACATTATTTAATAGAAATATAACAAATAACACATTATTTAAAAGACAAATATATAAAATACACATTATTTATTAGAGAAATAACTAAAATACACATTATTTAATAGAGAAACAACAAAAAAACACATTATTTACAAGAGTTATAACTAAAATACACATTATTTAATAGACAAATAACAAATAGCATATTTAATAGAAAAATAACCAAAATACAAATTATTTTATAGAGAAATAACTAAAATACACATTATTTAATAAAGAAACAACAAAAAAACACATTATTTAATAGAGAAATAACTAAAATACACATTATTTTAAAGAGAAATAACAAAAAAACACATTATTTAATAGAGAAATAACTAAAATACAAATTATTTAATAAAAAAATAACAAAAAACTCTTTATTTAATAGAAAAATAACTAAAATACACATTATTTAATAGATAAATAACAAAAAACACATAATTTAATAGAGAAATAACTAAAATACACATTAATTAATAGAAAAATATTTATAATACACATTATTTAATAGAGAAACAACAAAAAAACACATTATTTTAAAGAGAAAAAACTAAAATTAACATTATTTAATAGAAAAGTAACAACAAACTCTTTATTTAATAGAAAAATAACTAAAATACACATTATTTAATAGAGAAATAACAAAAAACACATTATTTAATACAGAAATAACTAAAATACACATTTTTTATTGAAGAAATAACTAAAATACACATTATTTATGAGAGAAACAACAAAAAACACATTATTTAATAAAGAAATAACTAGAATACTCATAGTTTAATAGAGAAATAACAAAAAACACATTATTTAATAGAAAAATAACTAAAATATACATTATTTGATTGAGAAATAACTAAAATACACATTGTTAATTGAAAAATAAATAAAATACACATTATTTAATAGAGAAACAACAAAAAACCAAATTATTTAATAGAGAATTAACTAAAATACACATTATTTAATAGAGAAACAACAAAAAACACAATATTTAATAGAGAAATAAATAAAATACAAATTATTTAATAAAGAAATAACAAAAAAACACATTATTTAATAGAGAAATAACTAGAATACACATTATTAAATAGAGAAATAATTAAAATACACATTATTTATTGAAAAATAAATAAAATACACATTATTTAATAGAGAAACAACAAAAAACACATTATTTAATAGAGAAATAACTAAAATACACATTAATTAATAGAGAAATAACAAAAAAAACACATTATTGAATAGAGAAATAACTAAAATACACATTATTTAATAGAGAAATAACTAAAACACACATTACTTATAGAAGAAATAACTAAAATACACATTATTTAATAGAGAAACAACAAAAAAACACTTTATTTAATAGAGAAATAACTAAAATACACATTATTTAATAGAGAAATAACAAAAAAACACATTATTTAATAGTGAAATAACTAAAATACACATTATTTATTGGAGAAATAATTTAAATACACATTATTTATTGAAAAAACAACAAATTAACACATTATTTATTAGAAAAATAACTAAAATACTCATTATTTAATAGAGAAATAACTAAAATACACATTATTTAATAAAGAAATAACAAAAAAACACATTATTATTAGAGAATTAACTAAAATTCACATTATTTAATAGAGAAATAACTAAAATACACAAAATTCATTGAAGAATTAACTAAAATACACATTATTTAATAGAAAAACAACAAAAAAACACATTATTTAATAAAGAAATAACTGAAATACACATTATTTAATAGAGAAATAACTAAAATACACATTATTTAATAGAGAAATAACAAAAAACACATTATTTAATAAAGAAATAACTAAAATACACATTATTTAATAGAGACACAACAAAAAAACACATTATTTATTAGAGAAATAATTAAACTACACATTATTTAATAAAGAATTAACAAAAAACACATTATTTAATAGAGAAATAACTAAAATACACATTATTTAATAGAGAAATAACAAAAAACACATTATTTAATAGAGAAATAACTTAAATACACATTATTTAATAGAGAAATAACAAAAAAAACACATTTATTATTAGAGAATTAACTAAAATACACATTAATAAATAGAGAAATAACAAAAAACACATTATTTAATAGAGAAATAACTAAAATACACTATATATAATAGAGAAATAACAAAAAACACATTATTTAATAAAAAAATAACTAAAATACACATTATTTAAAAAAGATCTAACAAAAAACACATTAGTTAATAGAGAAATAACTAAAATACACATTATTTATTAGAGAAATAACTAAAATACACATTATTTAATAGAGAAATAATTAAAATACACATTATATAGTAGAGAAACAACTAAAATACACATTATTTATTAGAGAAATAACAAAAAACACATTATTTAATAGAGAAATAACTAAAATACAAATTATTTAATAGAGAAACAGCAAAAAAACACATTATTTATTAGAGAAATAACTAAAATACACATTATTTAATAGAGAAATAACAAAAAAACACATTATTTAATAGAGAAATAACTAAAATACACATTATTAAATAGAGAATTAACTAAAATACACATTATTTATTGAAAACTAACTAAAATACACATTATTTAATAGAGATACAACAAGAAACACATTATTTAATAGAGAAATAACTAAAATACACATTATTCAATAGAGAAATAACAAAAAAATCACATTATTTAATAGAGAAATAAATAAAATACACATTACTTAATAGAGAAATAACAAAAAACACATTATTTAATAGAGAAATAACTGAAATACTCATTATTTATTGGAGAAATAACTTAAATACACACTATTTAATAAAGAAATAACAAAAAAACACATTATTTAATAGTAAAATAACTAAATTATACATTATTTATTGGAGAAATAAATAAAATACACATTTTTTAAAAAAGAAATAACAAAAAAACACATTATTTAATAGTAAAATAACTAAAATACACATTATTTATTGGAGAAATAACTAAAATACACTTTATTTAATAGAGAAACAACAAAAAAAACACATAATTTAATAAAAAAATAATTAAAATACACATTACTTTAAAGAGAAATAACAAAAAAAACATTATTTAATAGAGAAATAACTAAAATACACATTATTTATTAAAGAAATAACTAAAATACACATTATTAAATAAAGAAATAAATAAAATACACATTATTTAATAGAGAAATAACAAATAACACATTATTTAAAAGAGAAATATATAAAATACACATTATTTATTGGAGAAATAACTAAAATACACATTATTTAATAGAGAAACAACAAAAAAACACATTATTTAATAGAGATATAATTAAAATACACATTATTAAATAGACAAATAACAAATAACATATTTAATAGAGAAATAACCAAAATACAAATTATTTAATAAAGAAATAACTAAAATACAAATTATTTAATAGAGAAATAACTAAAAAACACATTATTTATTGGAGAAATAACTAAAATACACATTATTTAAAAGAGAAACAACAAAAAAACACATTATTTAATAGAGAAATAGCTAAAATACACATTATTTAATAAAGAAATAACTAAAATACACATTATTTAATAGAGATACAACTAAAAAACACATTATTTAATAGAGAAATAACTAAACTACACATTATTTAATAGAGAAATAACAAAAAACACATTTATTATTAGAGAAATGACTAAAATACACATTATTTAATAGAGAAATAACAAAAAACACATTATTTAATAGAGAAATAACTTAAATTCACATTATTTAATAAAGAAATAACAAAAAACACATTATTTAATAAAGAAATAACTAAAGTACACAGTATTTATTGGATAAATAACTAAAATACACATTATTTAATAGAGAAATAACTAAAATACACATTATTTAATAGAGAAACAACAAATAAACACATTATTTAATAAAGAAATAACTGAAATACCCATTATTTAATAGAGAAATAACAAAAAACACATTATTTAATAGAGAAATAACTGAAATACACATTATTTAATAAAGAAATAACAAAAATCACATTATTTAATAGAGAAATAACTAAAATACACATTATTTATTGGAGAAATAGCTAAGATACACATTACTTAATAGAGAAACAACAAAAAAACACATTATTTAATAAAGATATAACTAAAATACACATTATTTAATAGAGAAATAACAAGTAACACATTATTTAATAGAGAAATAACTAAAATACACATTATTTAATAGAGAAATCACTAAAATACACATTATTTAATAAAGAAAGAACAAAAAAACACATTATTTAATAGAGAAATAACTAAAATACACATTATTTTGAAGAAAAATAACAAAAAACTCATTATTTAAAAGAGAAATAACTAAAATACTCATTATTTAATAAAGAAACAACAAAAAAACACATTATTTAATAGAGAAATAATTAAAATACTTATAGTTTAATAGAGAAATAACAAAAAACACATTATTTAATAGATAAATAACTAAAATACACATTATTTAATAGAGAGACAACAAATAAACACATTATTTAATAGAGAAATAACTGAAATACACATTATTTAATAGAAAAATAACAAAAAACAAATTATTTAATAAAGAAATAACTAAAATATACATTATTTAATAGAGAAACAGCAAAAAAACACATTATTTATTAGAGAAATAACTAAAATACACATTATTTAATAGAGAAATAACAGAAAAACACATTCTTTAATAGAGAAATAACTAAAATACACATTATTAAATAGAGAAATAACTAAAATACACATTATTTATTAGAGAAATACCTAAAATACACATTATTTAATAGAGAAACAACAAAAAAACACATTATTTAATAGAGATATAACTAAAATACACATTATTTAATAGACAAATAACAAATAACATATTTAATAGAGAAATAACCAAAATACAAATTATTTAATAAAGAAATAACTAAAATACACATTATTTAATAAAGAAACAACAAAAAAACACATTATTTAATAGAGAAATAACTAAAATACACATTATTTTAAAGAGAAATAACAAAAAACTTATTATTTAATAAAAAAATAAATAAAATACACATTATTTAATAGAGAAATAACAAAAAACACATTATTTAATAGAAAAATAACTAAAATACACATTATTTATTAGAGAACTAACTAAAATACGCATTATTTAATAAAGAAACAACAAAAAAACACATTATTTAATAGAGAAATAACTAAAATACTTATAGTTTAATAGAAAAATAACAAAAAACAAATTATTTAATAGAGAAATAACTAAAATATACATTATTTAATAGAGAAACAGCAAAAAAACACATTATTTATTAGAGAAATAACTAAAATACACATTATTTAATAGAGAAATAACAGAAAAACACATTCTTTAATAGAGAAATAACTAAAATACACATTATTAAATAGAGAAATAACTAAAATACACATTATTTATTAGAGAAATACCTAAATACACATTATTTAATAGAGAAACAACAAAAAAACACATTATTTAATAGAGATATAACTAAAATACACATTATTTAATAGACAAATAACAAATAACATATTTAATAGAGAAATAACCAAAATACAAATTATTTAATAAAGAAATAACTAAAATACACATTATTTAATAAAGAAACAACAAAAAAACACATTATTTAATAGAGAAATAACTAAAATACACATTATTTTAAAGAGAAATAACAAAAAACTTATTATTTAATAAAAAAATAAATAAAATACACATTATTTAATAGAGAAATAACAAAAAACACATTATTTAATAGAAAAATAACTAAAATACACATTATTTATTAGAGAACTAACTAAAATACGCATTATTTAATAAAGAAACAACAAAAAAACACATTATTTAATAGAGAAATAACTAAAATATTTATAGTTTAATAGAGAAATAACAAAAAACACATTATTTAATAGAGAAATAACTAAAATACACATTATTCAATAGAGAAATAGCTAAAATACACATTATCTATTGGAGAAATACCTAAAATACACATTATTTAATAGAGAAACAACAAAAAAAAACACATTATATAATAGAGAAATAACTAAAATACACATTATTTAATAAAGAAATAACAAAAAACAAATTATTTAATAAAGAAATAACTAAAATACACATTAATTAATAGAGAAACAGCAAAAAAACACATTATTTATTAGAGAAAAAACTAAAATACACATTATTTAATATAGAAATAACAGAAAAACACATTCTTTGATAGAGAAATAACTAAAATACACATTATTAAATAGAGAAATAACTAAAATACACATTATTTATTGGAGAAATACCTAAAAAACACATTATTTAATAGAGAAACAACAAAAAAATCACATTATATAATAGAGAAATAACTAAAATATACATTATTCAATAGAGAAATAACAAAAAACAAATTATTTAATAGAGAAATAACTAAAATACACATTATTTATTAGAGAAACAGCAAAAAAACACATTATTTATTAGAGAAATAACTAAAATACACATTATTTAATAAAGAAATAACAAAAAAACACATTATTTAATAGAGAAATAACTAAATTACACATTATTAAATAGAGAAATAACTAAAATACACATTATTTATTGAAAAATAACTAAAATACACATTATTTAATTGAGATACAACAAAAAACACATTATTTAATAGAGAAATAACAGAAAAATCACATTATTTAATAGAGAAATAATTAAAATACACATTACTTAATAGAGAAATAACAAAAAACACATTATTTAATAGAGAAATAACTAAATTACACATTATTTATTAAAAAAATAACTAAAATACACATTATTTAATAGAGAAATAACTAAAACACACATTATTTAATAAAAAATTAATTAAAATACACATTACTTAATAGAGAAATAACAAAAAGCACATTCTTTGATAGAAAAATAACTAAAATACACATTATTTAATAGAGAAATAACAAAAAACACATTATTTAGTATAGAAATAACTAAAATACACATTATTTAATAGAAAAATAACAAAAAACACATAATTTAATGGAGAAATGACTAAAATACACATTATTTATTGGAGAAATAACTAAAATACACATTATTTAATAGAGAAACAACAAAAAAACACATTATTTATTAGAGAAATAACTAAAATACACATTATTTAATAGAGAAATAACAAAAAAACAAATTATTTAATAGCAAAATAACTAAAATACACATTATTTATTGGAGAAATAAATAAATTACACAATATTTAAAAAAGAAACAACAAATAAACACATTATTTATTAGAAAAATAACTAAAATTCTCATTATTTAATAGAGAAATAACTAAAATACACATTATTTAATATAGAAATAACAAAAAAACACATTATTTATTAGAGAAATAACTAAAATTCACATTAATTAATAGAGAAATAACTAAAATACACATTATTTATTGAAGAAATAACTAAAAAACACATTATTTAATAGAGAAACAACAAAAAACACATTATTTATCAAAGAAATAACTAAAATACAAATTATTTAATAGAGAAATAACTAAAAAACACATTATTTATTGGAGAAATAACTAAAATACACATTATTTAAAAGAGAAACAACAAAAAAACACATTATTTAATAGAGAAATAACTAAAATACACATTATTTAATAAAGAAATAACTAAAATACACATTATTTAATAGAGATACAACTAAAAAACACATTATTTAATAGAGAAATAACTAAACTACACATTATTTAATAGAGAAAAAACAAAAAACACATTTATTATTAGAGAAATGACTAAAATACACATTATTTAATAGAGAAATAACAAAAAACACATTATTTAATAGAGAAATAACTAAAATTCACATTATTTAATAAAGAAATAACAAAAAACACATTATTTAATAAAGAAATAACTAAAGTACACAGTATTTATTGGAGAAATAACTAAAATACACATTATTTAATAGACAAATAACTAAAATACACATTAATTAATAGAGAAACAACAAATAAACACATTATTTAATAAAGAAATAACTGAAATACCTATTATTTAATAGAGAAATAACAAAAAACACATTATTTAATAGAGAAATAACTGAAATACACATTATTTAATAAAGAAATAACAAAAATCACATTATTTAATAGAGAAATAACTAAAATACACATTATTTATTGGAGAAATAACTAAGATACACATTACTTAATAGAGAAACAACAAAAAAACACATTATTTAATAAAGATATAACTAAAATACACATTATTTAATAGAGAAATAACAAGTAACACATTATTTAATAGAGAAATAACTAAAATACACATTATTTAATAGAGAAATCACTAAAATACACATTATTTAATAAAGAAAGAACAAAAAAACACATTATTTAATAGAGAAATAACTAAAATACAAATTATTTTGAAGAAAAATAACAAAAAACTTATTATTTAATAGAGAAATAACTAAAAAACACATTATTTAATAGAGAAACAACAAAAAAACACATTATTTAATAGAGAAATAACTAAAATACTTATAGTTTAATAGAGAAATAACAAAAAACACATTATTTAATAGATAAATAACTAAAATACACATTATTTAATAGAGAGACAACAAATAAACACATTATTTAATAGAGAAATAACTGAAATACACATTATTTAATAGAAAAATAACAAAAAACAAATTATTTAATAGAGAAATAACTAAAATATACATTATTTAATAGAGAAACAGCAAAAAAACACATTATTTATTAGAGAAATAACTAAAATACACAATATTTAATAGAGAAATAACAGAAAAACACATTCTTTAATAGAGAAATAACTAAAATACACATTATTAAATAGAGAAATAACTAAAATACACATTATTTATTGGAGAAATACCTAAAATACACATTATTTAATAAAGAAACAACAAAAAAAAAACACGTAATATAATAGAGAAATAACTAAAATACACATTATTTAATAAAGAAATAACAAAAAACAAATTATTTAATAGAGAAATAACTAAAATACACATTATTAAATAAAGAAACAGCAAAAAAACACATTATTTATTAAAGAAATAACTAAAATACACATTATTTAATAGAGAAATAACAAAAAAACACAATAATTAATAGAGAATTAACTAAAATACACATTATTAAATAGAGAAATAACTAACATACACATTATTTATTGAAAAAAAACTAAAATACACATTATTTAATAGAGATACAACAAAAAACACATTATTTAATAGAGAAATAACTAAAAAATCACATTATTTAATAGGGAAATAATTAAATTACACATTACTTAATAGAGAAATAACAAAAAACACATTATTTAATAGAGAAATAACTAAAATACACATTATTTATTAAAAAAATAACTAAAATACACATTATTTAATAGAGAAATAACTAAAACACACATTATTTAATAGAGAAATAACTAAAATACACATTACTTAATAGAGAAATAACAAAAAGCACATTCTTTGATAGAGAAATAACTAAAATACACATTTTTTAATAGAGAAATAACAAAAAACACATTATTTATTATAGAAATAACTAAAATACACATTATTTAATAGAAAAATAACAAAAAACACATTATTTAATAGAGAAATGACTAAAATACACATTATTTATTAAAGAAATAACTAAAATACACATTATTTATTAGAGAAACAACAAAAAAACACATTATTTATTAGAGAAATAACTAAAATACACATTATTGAATAAAAAAATAACAAAAAACACCTTTATTAATAGTAAAATAACTAAAATACACATTATTTAATAGAGAAACAGCAAAAAAACACATTATTTATTAGAGAAATAACTAAAATACACATTACTTAATAGAGAATTAACAAAAAACAAATTATTTAATAGAGAAATAACTAAAATACACATTATTTAATAGAGAAACAGCAAAAAACACATTATTTAATAGAGAAATAAGTAAAATACACATTATTTAATAGAGAAACAGCAAAAAAACACATTATTTATTAGAGAAATAACTAAAATACACATTATTTAATAGAGAAATAACAAAAAAACACATTATTTAATAAAGAAATAACTAAAATACACATTATTAAATAGAGAAATAACTAAAATACACATTATTTATTGAAAAATAACTAAAATACACATTATTTAATAGAGAAACAACAAAAAACACATTATTTAATAGAGATATAACTTAAATACACATTATTTAATAGAGAAATAACAAAAAAACACATTATTTATTAGAGAAATAACTAAAATACCCATTATTTAATAGAGAAATAACAAAAAACACATTATTTAATAGAGAAATAACTAAAATACACCATATTTAAAAGATAAATAACAAAAAACACATTATTTAATAGAGAAATAACTAAAATACACATTTTATAATAGAGAAATAACAAAAAACACATTATTTAATAAAGAAATAACTTATATACACATTATTTAAAAGAGAACTAACAAAAAACACATTATTTAATAGAGAAATAACTAAAATACACATTATTTATTGGAGAAATAACTAAAATACACATTATTTAAAAGAGAAATAATTAAAATACACATTATATAGTAGAGAAATAACTAAAATACACATTATTTAATAGAGAAATAACAAAAATACAAATTATTTAATAGAGAAACAGCAAAAAAACACATTATTTATTAGAGAAATAACTAAAATACACATTATTTAATAGAAAAATAACAAAAAAACACATTATTTAATAGAGAAATAACTAAAATACACATTATTAAATAGAGAAATAACTAAAATACACATTATTTATTAAAAAATAACTAAAATACACATTATTTAATAGAGATACAACAAAAAACACATTATTTAATAGAGAAATAACTAAAATACACATTATTCAATAGAGAAATAACAAAAAAATCACATTATTTAGTAGAGAAATTAATAAAATACACATTACTTAATAGAGAAATAACTAAAATACACTTTATTTAATAGAGAAACAACAAAAAAAACACATAATTTAATAAAGAAATAATTAAAATACACATTACTTTAAAGAGAAATAACAAAAAACACATTATTTAATAGAGAAATAACTAAAATACACATTATTTATTAAAGAAATAACTAAAATACACATTATTAAATAGAGAAATAAATAAAATACACATTATTTAATAGAGAAATAACAAATAACACATTATTTAATAGAGAAATAACTAAAATACACATTATTTATTAAAGAAATAACTAAAATACACATTATTAAATAGAGAAATATATAAAATACACATTATTTATTGGAGAAATAACTAAAATACACATTATTTAATAGAGAAACAGCAAAAAAACACATTATTTAATAGAGATATAACTAAAATACATAATTTAATAGACAAATAACAAATAACATATTTAATAAAGAAATAACCAAAATACAAATTATTTAATAGAGAAATAACTAAAATACACATTATTTTATAAAGAAACAACAAAAAAACACATTATTTAATAGAGAAATAACTAAAATACACATTATTTTAAAGAGAAATAACAAAAAACTCATTATTTAATAAAAAAATAAATAAAATACACATTATTTAATAGAGAAATAACAAAAAACACATTATTTAATAGAGAAATAACTAAAACACACATTATTTGATAGAGAAATTACAAAAAACACATTATTTAATAGAGAAATAACTTAAATACACATTATTTATTGGAGAAATAACTAAGATACACATTATTTAATAGAGAAACAACAAAAAAACACATTATTTAATAGAGATATAACTAAAATACACATTAATTAATAGAGAAATAACAAATAACACATTATTTAATAGAGAAATAACTAAAATACACATTATTTTTTGGAGAAATAACTAAAATACACATTATTTAATAGAGAAACAACAAAAAAACTCAATATTTAATAAAAAAATAACTAAAATACTTATAGTTTAAAAGAGAAATAACAAAAAAACACTTTTTTTAATAAAGAAATAACTAAAATACACATTATTTAATAGAGAAATAGCTAACATACACATTATTTAATAGAGAAATAACAAGAAACAAATTATTTAATAAAGAAATAACTAAAATACACATTATATAATAAAGAAACAACTAAAATACACATTATTAAATAGAGAAATAACTAAAATACACATTATTTAATAGAAATATAACAAATAACACATTATTTAAAAGACAAATATATAAAATACACATTATTTATTAGAGAAATAACTAAAATACACATTATTTAATAGAGAAACAACAAAAAAACACATTATTTACAAGAGTTATAACTAAAATACACATTATTTAATAGACAAATAACAAATAGCATATTTAATAGAGAAATAACCAAAATACAAATTATTTAATAGAGAAATAACTAAAATACACATTATTTAATAAAGAAACAACAAAAAAACACATTATTTAATAGAGAAATAACTAAAATACACATTATTTTAAAGAGAAATAACAAAAAACTCATTATTTAATAAAAAAATAAATAAAATACACATTATTTAATAGAGAAATAACAAAAAACACAGTATTTAATAGAGAAATAACTAAAATACACATTATTTATTAGAGAAACAGCAAAAAAACACATTTATTATTAGAAAAATAACTAAAATACACATTATTTAATAGAGAAATAGCAGAAAAACACATTCTTTAATAGAGAAATAACTAAAATACACATTATTAAATAGAGAAATAACAAAAAAACACATTATTTAATAGAGAAATAACTAAAATACAAATTATTTAATAGAAAAATAACAAAAAACTCTTTATTTAATAGAAAAATAACTAAAATACACATTATTTAATAGATAAATAACAAAAAACACATAATTTAATAGAGAAATAACTAAAATACACATTAATTAATAGAAAAATATTTATAATACACATTATTTAATAGAGAAACAACAAAAAAACACATTATTTTAAAGAGAAAAAACTAAAATACACATTATTTAATAGAAAAATAACAACAAACTCTTTATTTAATAGAAAAATAACTAAAATACACATTATTTAATAGAGAAATAACAAAAAACACATTATTTAATACAGAAATAACTAAAATACACATTTTTTATTGAAGAAATAACTAAAATACACATTATTTATGAGAGAAACAACAAAAAACACATTATTTAATAAAGAAATAACTAGAATACTCATAGTTTAATAGAGAAATAACAAAAAACACATTATTTAATAGAAAAATAACTAAAATATACATTATTTGATTGAGAAATAACTAAAATACACATTGTTAATTGAAAAATAAATAAAATACACATTATTTAATAGAGAAACAACAAAAAACCAAATTATTTAATAGAGAATTAACTAAAATACACATTATTTAATAGAGAAACAACAAAAAACACAATATTTAATAGAGAAATAAATAAAATACAAATTATTTAATAAAGAAATAACAAAAAAACACATTATTTAATAGAGAAATAACTAGAATACACATTATTAAATAGAGAAATAATTAAAATACACATTGTTTATTGAAAAATAAATAAAATACACATTATTTAATAGAGAAACAACAAAAAACACATTATTTAATAGAGAAATAACTAAAATACACATTAATTAATAGAGAAATAACAAAAAAAACATTATTTAATAGAGAAATAACTAAAATACACATTATTTAATAGAGACACAACAAAAAAACACATTATTTATTAGAGAAATAATTAAACTACACATTATTTAATAAAGAAATAACAAAAAACACATTATTTAATAGAGAAATAACTAAAATACACATTATTTAATAGAGAAATAACAAAAAACACATTATTTAATAGAGAAATAACTAAAATACACATTATTTAATAAAGAAGTAACAAAAAACACATTATTTAATAGAGAAATAACTAAAATACACTATATTTAATAGAGAAACAGCAAAAAAACACATTATTTATTAGAGAAATAACTAAAACACACATTATTTAATAGAGAAATAACAAAAAAACACATTATTTAATAAAGAAATAACTAAAATACACATTATTAAATAGAGAAATAACTAAAATACACATTATTCATTAAAAAATAACTAAAATACACATTATTATATAGAGAAACATCAAAAAACACATTATCTAATAGAGATATAACTTAAATACACATTATTTAATAGAGAAATAACAAAAAAAACACATTTATTATTAGAGAATTAACTAAAATACACATTATTAAATAGAGAAATAACAAAAAACACATTATTTAATAGAGAAATAACTAAAATACACCATATTTAATAGATAAATAACAAAAAACACATTATTTAATAAAGAAATAAGTAAAATACACATTATATAATAGAGAAATAACAAAAAACACATTATTTAATAAAAAAATAACTAAAATACACATTATTTAAAAAAGAACTAACAAAAAACACATTAGTTAATAGAGAAATAACTAAAATACACATTATTTATTAGAGAAATAACTAAAATACACATTATTTAATAGAGAAATAATTAAAATACACATTGAATAGTAGAGAAACAACTAAAATACACATTATTTATTAGAGAAATAACAAAAAACACATTATTTAATAGAGAAATAACTAAAATACAAATTATTTAATAGAGAAACAGCAAAAAAACACATTATTTATTAGAGAAATAACTAAAATACACATTATTTAATAGAGAAATAACAAAAAAACACATTATTTAATAGAGAAATAACTAAAATACACATTATTAAATAGAGAATTAACTAAAATACACATTATTTATTGAAAACTAACTAAAATACACATTATTTAATAGAGATACAACAAGAAACACATTATTTAATAGAGAAATAACTAAAATACACATTATTCAATAGAGAAATAACAAAAAAATCACATTATTTAATAGAGAAATAATTAAAATACACATTACTTAATAGAGAAATAACAAAAAACACATTATTTAATAGAGAAATAACAAAAATACTCATTATTTATTAGAGAAATAACTTAAATACACACTATTTAATAGAGAAATAACAAAAAAACACATTATTTAATAGTAAAATAACTAAAATATACATTATTTATTGGAGAAATAAATAAAATACACATTTTTTAAAAAAGAAATAACAAAAAAACACATTATTTAATAGTAAAATAACTAAAATACACATTATTTATTGGAGAAATAACTAAAATACACTTTATTTAATAGAGAAACAACAAAAAAAACACATAATTTAATAAAAAATTAATAAAAATACACATTACTTTAAAGAGAAATAACAAAAAACACATTATTTAATAGAGAAATAACTAAAATACACATTATTTATTAAAGAAATAACTAAAATACACATTATTAAATAAAGAAATAAATAAAATACACATTATTTAATAGAGAATTAACAAATAACACATTATTTAAAAGAGAAATATATAAAATACACATTATTTATTGGAGAAATAACTAAAATACACATTATTTAATAGAGAAACAACAAAAAAACACATTATTTAATAGAGATATAATTAAAATACACATTATTTAATAGACAAATAACAAATAACATATTTAATAGAGAAATAACCAAAATACAAATCATTTAATAAAGAAATAACTAAAATACAAATTATTTAATAGAGAAATAACTAAAAAACACATTATCTATTGGAGAAATAACTAAAATACACATTATTTAAAAGAGAAACAACAAAAAAACACATTATTTAATAGAGAAATAACTAAAATACACATTATTTAATAAAGAAATAACTAAAATACACATTATTTAATAGAGATACAACTAAAAAACACATTATTTAATAGAGAAATAACTAAACTACACATTATTTAATAGAGAAATAACAAAAAACACATTTATTATTAGAGAAATGACTAAAATACACATTATTTAATAGAGAAATAACAAAAAACACATTATTTAATAAAGAAATAACTAAAATTCACATTATTTAATAAAGAAATAACAAAAAACACATTAGTTAATAAAGAAATAACTAAAGTACACAGTATTTATTGGAGAAATAACTAAAATACACATTATTTAATAGAGAAATAACTAAAATACACATTATTTAATAGAGAAACAACAAATAAACACATTATTTAATAGAGAAATAACTGAAATACCCATTATTTAATAGAGAAATAACAAAAAACACATTATTTAATAGAGAAATAACTGAAATACACATTATTTAATAAAGAAATAACAAAAATCACATTATTTAATAGAGAAATAACTAAAATACACATTATTTATTGGAGAAATAACTAAGATACACATTACTTAATAGAGAAACAACAAAAAAACACATTATTTAATAAAGATATAACTAAAATACACATTATTTAATAGAGAAATAACAAGTAACACATTATTTAATAGAGAAATAACTAAAATACACATTATTTAATAGAGAAATCACTAAAATACACATTATTTAATAAAGAAAGAACAAAAAAACACATTATTTAATAGAGAAATAACTAAAATACACATTATTTTGAAGAAAAATAACAAAAAACTCATTATTTAATAGAGAAATAACTAAAATACACATTATTTAATAGAGAAACAACAAAAAAACACATTATTTAATAGAGAAATAACTAAAATACACATTATTTAATAGAGAAATAACAGAAAAACACATTCTTTAATAGAGAAATAACTAAAATACACATTATTTTGAAGAAAAATAACAAAAAACTCATTATTTAAAAGAGAAATAACTAAAATACACATTATTTAATAAAGAAACAACAAAAAAACACATTATTTAATAGAGAAATAATTAAAATACTTATAGTTTAATAGAGAAATAACAAAAAACACATTATTTAATAGATAAATAACTAAAATACACATTATTTAATAGAGAGACAACAAATAAACACATTATTTAATAGAGAAATAACTGAAATACACATTATTTAATAGAAAAATAACAAAAAACAAATTATTTAATAAAGAAATAACTAAAATATACATTATTTAATAGAGAAACAGCAAAAAAACACATTATTTATTAGAGAAATAACTAAAATACACATTATTTAATAGAGAAATAACAGAAAAACACATTCTTTAATAGAGAAATAACTAAAATACACATTATTAAATAGAGAAATAACTAAAATACACATTATTTATTAGAGAAATACCTAAAATACACATTATTTAATAGAGAAACAACAAAAAAACACATTATTTAATAGAGATATAACTAAAATACACATTATTTAATAGACAAATAACAAATAACATATTTAATAGAGAAATAACCAAAATACAAATTATTTAATAAAGAAATAACTAAAATACACATTATTTAATAAAGAAACAACAAAAAAACACATTATTTAATAGAGAAATAACTAAAATACACATTATTTTAAAGAGAAATAACAAAAAACTTATTATTTAATAAAAAAATAAATAAAATACACATTATTTAATAGAGAAATAACAAAAAACACATTATTTAATAGAAAAATAACTAAAATACACATTATTTATTAGAGAACTAACTAAAATACGCATTATTTAATAAAGAAACAACAAAAAAACACATTATTTAATAGAGAAATAACTAAAATACTTATAGTTTAATAGAAAAATAACAAAAAACAAATTATTTAATAGAGAAATAACTAAAATATACATTATTTAATAGAGAAACAGCAAAAAAACACATTATTTATTAGAGAAATAACTAAAATACACATTATTTAATAGAGAAATAACAGAAAAACACATTCTTTAATAGAGAAATAACTAAAATACACATTATTAAATAGAGAAATAACTAAAATACACATTATTTATTAGAGAAATACCTAATTACACATTATTTAATAGAGAAACAACAAAAAAACACATTATTTAATAGAGATATAACTAAAATACACATTATTTAATAGACAAATAACAAATAACATATTTAATAGAGAAATAACCAAAATACAAATTATTTAATAAAGAAATAACTAAAATACACATTATTTAATAAAGAAACAACAAAAAAACACATTATTTAATAGAGAAATAACTAAAATACACATTATTTTAAAGAGAAATAACAAAAAACTTATTATTTAATAAAAAAATAAATAAAATACACATTATTTAATAGAGAAATAACAAAAAACACATTATTTAATAGAAAAATAACTAAAATACACATTATTTATTAGAGAACTAACTAAAATAC
>CAWVQR010000044.1:17500-20000 GCA_963932245.1 Tachinus rufipes
TCCTCTAAACGATCAAGTTTGGTCATCTTCCCAGCAACATCGGCGACGTCGAGACGCCGCCGCGTACCGGTCCGAAGACCTCACTAAATCGTTCAATCGGTAGTAGCGACGGGCGGTGTGTACAAAGGGCAGGGACGTAATCAACGCGAGCTTATGACTCGCGCTTACTGGGAATTCCTCGTTCATGGGGAACAATTGCAAGCCCCAATCCCTAGCACGAAGGAGGTTCAGCGGGTTACCCGGGCCGTTCGGCCAGGGAGGACACGCTGATTCCTTCAGTGTAGCGCGCGTGCGGCCCAGAACATCTAAGGGCATCACAGACCTGTTATTGCTCAATCTCGTGCGGCTGGGAGCCGCCTGTCCCTCTAAGAAGAATTGATTGTACGCCGACAGTAAAAATCGCGCGCGGCCACCCGACCCGAAAGCCGAGGACCGGCGGACCTTTGAGATGTCGAAAGGTACGCCTAGTTAGCAGGCTAGAGTCTCGTTCGTTATCGGAATTAACCTGACAGATCGCTCCACCAACTAAGAACGGCCATGCACCACCACCCACTGAATCAAGAAAGAGCTCTCAATCTGTCAATCCTTCCAGTGTCTGGGCCTGGTGAGGTTTCCCGTGTTGAGTCAAATTAAGCCGCAGGCTCCACTCCTGGTGGTGCCCTTCCGTCAATTCCTTTAAGTTTCAGCTTTGCAACCATACTTCCCCCGGAACCCAAAAACTTTGGTTTCCCGGAAGCTGCCCGTCAAGTCATCGGAGGAACGTTGACGGATCGCTGGTTGGCATCGTTTATGGTTAGAACTAGGGCGGTATCTGATCGCCTTCGAACCTCTAACTTTCGTTCTTGATCAATGAAAGCGTTTTTGGCAAATGCTTTCGCTTCTGTCCGTCTTGCGACGATCCAAGAATTTCACCTCTAACGTCGCAATACGAATGCCCCCATCCGTTCCTATTAATCATTACCTCGGGGTTCTTAAAACCAACAAAATAGAACCGAGGTCCTATTTCATTATTCCATGCACACAGTATTCAGGCAAAGTTTTAGCCTGCTTTAAGCACTCTAATTTGTTCAAAGTAAACGTGCCGGCCCACCTCGACACTCAGTGAAGAGCACCGCGATGGGATTTACAGTTGAGCCGCCCTTGCGGGCTAAGCTCACCGGCAGGACGTCCCGCGGACACGCCAGTTGGACACCGCGAGCGATGAACCGGCGGCGCGGGACACAAATTCGACTACGAGCTTTTTAACCGCAACAACTTTAATATACGCTATTGGAGCTGGAATTACCGCGGCTGCTGGCACCAGACTGGCCCTCCAATTGATCCTCGTTAAAGGATTTAGAGTGTACTCATTCCGATTACGGGGCCTCGGATGAGTCCCGTATCGTTATTTTTCGTCACTACCTCCCCGTGCCGGGAGTGGGTAATTTGCGCGCCTGCTGCCTTCCTTGGATGTGGTAGCCGTTTCTCAGGCTCCCTCTCCGGAATCGAACCCTGATTCCCCGTTACCCGTTACAACCATGGTAGGCGCAGAACCTACCATCGACAGTTGATAAGGCAGACATTTGAAAGACGCGTCGCCGGTGCTGGACCGTGCGATCAGCTTAAAGTTATTCAGAGTCACCAAGTTGTACGACGACGACCCAAGGGCCGCCGCCGATTGGTTTTGATCTAATAAAAGCTCTCCTTCCGTCTCCGGTCGGAGATGCTATTTGCATGTATTAGCTCTAGAATTACCACAGTTATCCAAGTAAGTGTGGGTACGATCTAAGGAACCATAACTGATTTAATGAGCCTTTCGCGGTTTCACCTTAATGTGGCTTGTACTGAGACATGCATGGCTTAATCTTTGAGACAAGCATATGACTACTGGCAGGATCAACCAGGGAGCTGTGTGCGCGGCGCGCCACCCGCGCAAACGGGCGGCGAGCACACGTCGCAACTCTGCCATCGAGGAGAGTTGGTCCACTAGCACGCGGTCGGCACAGAGGCCGTACCACGACGAGTTTCTCAATTCCGTCCTTACGACGACTACTTCTATCACACGCGCTGCACGCGGACCCGGGCGGCTGCCCGGAATCCGCCTGCTCTCACTTCTCTCTCCATACCTCCCAAACAACTGCGCGGCGCCGAAGCGCTCGCTGCTGTGTTGATCGGTTTCTTTTTAATTTTTCTCGCACGAAGTGCGGGGAGAGGGTCGGCGTGCTGCCGCGGACCGTCGAGAACGACGGCCGCCTGTTTTGTTTTTGCTCGGTGCCGAGGGCCAGGCCGGAGCACGAAAAGACGGCGGGGAGAGGTTCGTCACACAGCGATACTTCTTTCCCCGCTCGATCCATCGCGCTGCCGGGATCTGGCGATCTGGGACGGAGAACGATAAACGTCGCGGCGTTGCAACAACGCTCCCCGGAGGGAACGGTGCGCGGCCGGTCGAATGGTTCGTTCGTTTGTCCCGACGGCGAGCTGGTTTTGTCGTCCTGTATTGCCCGGGTCATCTAAAAAGATT
>CAWVQR010000045.1:0-47500 GCA_963932245.1 Tachinus rufipes
GTTTTGACTCTTTCGATCGCCGAAGGAGAACCCCTTGCAGCACGAACTTCCGCTTTCTCCGACAACCTACTGGGGTCAGTGGCTTCACACAAAAAAATCTGGGTCCTCATCGGCCGGCTAGAAGTATGTTAGTTTCACGCATTTAGAATTTTTAAATTGACCAAAAATAGCCATTTTTGCATAAGAGGGGGATATGTTGGGAACATCGAAACGACGATATTAAAATCGTAATCGGGGCTCCAAATTACCCCAGTAACCAAAAAATTACCAACATTGGTCCACGTTTGCGAGTTTTAGTGCGGCAACGTGAGCTTATGTACGTGTTCGCGATAAAACCGAAACTTTCGTCGATCGCCGAAGGAAAATCCTTTGACCTACGGACTTCCGGTTTGGCAGGAATTTAGATGGGTCTGTTGACTACCCTCAGGAGCAATTGCGTCCCTGCCCTTCACCGTTTAGTGCCTCTTTTGCCCTTCGAAACGCAAAAAAACCGTGTTTTTGGCGGTTATTTTAAAATTGCCGCCAAGGTGCTAGGAATATCGGAGTCGGACCCCCAAAATCGTAATCAGGGGTTCATTTTACGTCAGGAAATGTAAAAAAACCGACCTTTTTATCCAAAAATTGAAAAAATCCTAGCCCAATTAGATGAAAGACCCCCCCCTTTGGTATGTTTTGACTCTTTCGATCGCCGAAGGAGAACCCCTTGCAGCACGAACTTCCGCTTTCTCCGACAACCTACTGGGGTCAGTGGCTTCACACAAAAAAATCTGGGTCCTCATCGGCCGGCTAGAAGTATGTTAGTTTCACGCATTTAGAATTTTTAAATTGACCAAAAATAGCCATTTTTGCATAAGAGGGGGATATGTTGGGAACATCGAAACGACGATATTAAAATCGTAATCGGGGCTCCAAATTACCCCAGTAACCAAAAAATTACCAACATTGGTCCACGTTTGCGAGTTTTAGTGCGGCAACGTGAGCTTATGTACGTGTTCGCGATAAAACCGAAACTTTCGTCGATCGCCGAAGGAAAATCCTTTGACCTACGGACTTCCGGTTTGGCAGGAATTTAGATGGGTCTGTTGACTACCCTCAGGAGCAATTGCGTCCCTGCCCTTCACCGTTTAGTGCCTCTTTTGCCCTTCGAAACGCAAAAAAACCGTGTTTTTGGCGGTTATTTTAAAATTGCCGCCAAGGTGCTAGGAATATCGGAGTCGGACCCCCAAAATCGTAATCAGGGGTTCATTTTACGTCAGGAAATGTAAAAAAACCGACCTTTTTATCCAAAAATTGAAAAAATCCTAGCCCAATTAGATGAAAGACCCCCCCCTTTGGTATGTTTTGACTCTTTCGATCGCCGAAGGAGAACCCCTTGCAGCACGAACTTCCGCTTTCTCCGACAACCTACTGGGGTCAGTGGCTTCACACAAAAAAATCTGGGTCCTCATCGGCCGGCTAGAAGTATGTTAGTTTCACGCATTTAGAATTTTTAAATTGACCAAAAATAGCCATTTTTGCATAAGAGGGGGATATGTTGGGAACATCGAAACGACGATATTAAAATCGTAATCGGGGCTCCAAATTACCCCAGTAACCAAAAAATTACCAACATTGGTCCACGTTTGCGAGTTTTAGTGCGGCAACGTGAGCTTATGTACGTGTTCGCGATAAAACCGAAACTTTCGTCGATCGCCGAAGGAAAATCCTTTGACCTACGGACTTCCGGTTTGGCAGGAATTTAGATGGGTCTGTTGACTACCCTCAGGAGCAATTGCGTCCCTGCCCTTCACCGTTTAGTGCCTCTTTTGCCCTTCGAAACGCAAAAAAACCGTGTTTTTGGCGGTTATTTTAAAATTGCCGCCAAGGTGCTAGGAATATCGGAGTCGGACCCCCAAAATCGTAATCAGGGGTTCATTTTACGTCAGGAAATGTAAAAAAACCGACCTTTTTATCCAAAAATTGAAAAAATCCTAGCCCAATTAGATGAAAGACCCCCCCCTTTGGTATGTTTTGACTCTTTCGATCGCCGAAGGAGAACCCCTTGCAGCACGAACTTCCGCTTTCTCCGACAACCTACTGGGGTCAGTGGCTTCACACAAAAAAATCTGGGTCCTCATCGGCCGGCTAGAAGTATGTTAGTTTCACGCATTTAGAATTTTTAAATTGACCAAAAATAGCCATTTTTGCATAAGAGGGGGATATGTTGGGAACATCGAAACGACGATATTAAAATCGTAATCGGGGCTCCAAATTACCCCAGTAACCAAAAAATTACCAACATTGGTCCACGTTTGCGAGTTTTAGTGCGGCAACGTGAGCTTATGTACGTGTTCGCGATAAAACCGAAACTTTCGTCGATCGCCGAAGGAAAATCCTTTGACCTACGGACTTCCGGTTTGGCAGGAATTTAGATGGGTCTGTTGACTACCCTCAGGAGCAATTGCGTCCCTGCCCTTCACCGTTTAGTGCCTCTTTTGCCCTTCGAAACGCAAAAAAACCGTGTTTTTGGCGGTTATTTTAAAATTGCCGCCAAGGTGCTAGGAATATCGGAGTCGGACCCCCAAAATCGTAATCAGGGGTTCATTTTACGTCAGGAAATGTAAAAAAACCGACCTTTTTATCCAAAAATTGAAAAAATCCTAGCCCAATTAGATGAAAGACCCCCCCCTTTGGTATGTTTTGACTCTTTCGATCGCCGAAGGAGAACCCCTTGCAGCACGAACTTCCGCTTTCTCCGACAACCTACTGGGGTCAGTGGCTTCACACAAAAAAATCTGGGTCCTCATCGGCCGGCTAGAAGTATGTTAGTTTCACGCATTTAGAATTTTTAAATTGACCAAAAATAGCCATTTTTGCATAAGAGGGGGATATGTTGGGAACATCGAAACGACGATATTAAAATCGTAATCGGGGCTCCAAATTACCCCAGTAACCAAAAAATTACCAACATTGGTCCACGTTTGCGAGTTTTAGTGCGGCAACGTGAGCTTATGTACGTGTTCGCGATAAAACCGAAACTTTCGTCGATCGCCGAAGGAAAATCCTTTGACCTACGGACTTCCGGTTTGGCAGGAATTTAGATGGGTCTGTTGACTACCCTCAGGAGCAATTGCGTCCCTGCCCTTCACCGTTTAGTGCCTCTTTTGCCCTTCGAAACGCAAAAAAACCGTGTTTTTGGCGGTTATTTTAAAATTGCCGCCAAGGTGCTAGGAATATCGGAGTCGGACCCCCAAAATCGTAATCAGGGGTTCATTTTACGTCAGGAAATGTAAAAAAACCGACCTTTTTATCCAAAAATTGAAAAAATCCTAGCCCAATTAGATGAAAGACCCCCCCCTTTGGTATGTTTTGACTCTTTCGATCGCCGAAGGAGAACCCCTTGCAGCACGAACTTCCGCTTTCTCCGACAACCTACTGGGGTCAGTGGCTTCACACAAAAAAATCTGGGTCCTCATCGGCCGGCTAGAAGTATGTTAGTTTCACGCATTTAGAATTTTTAAATTGACCAAAAATAGCCATTTTTGCATAAGAGGGGGATATGTTGGGAACATCGAAACGACGATATTAAAATCGTAATCGGGGCTCCAAATTACCCCAGTAACCAAAAAATTACCAACATTGGTCCACGTTTGCGAGTTTTAGTGCGGCAACGTGAGCTTATGTACGTGTTCGCGATAAAACCGAAACTTTCGTCGATCGCCGAAGGAAAATCCTTTGACCTACGGACTTCCGGTTTGGCAGGAATTTAGATGGGTCTGTTGACTACCCTCAGGAGCAATTGCGTCCCTGCCCTTCACCGTTTAGTGCCTCTTTTGCCCTTCGAAACGCAAAAAAACCGTGTTTTTGGCGGTTATTTTAAAATTGCCGCCAAGGTGCTAGGAATATCGGAGTCGGACCCCCAAAATCGTAATCAGGGGTTCATTTTACGTCAGGAAATGTAAAAAAACCGACCTTTTTATCCAAAAATTGAAAAAATCCTAGCCCAATTAGATGAAAGACCCCCCCCTTTGGTATGTTTTGACTCTTTCGATCGCCGAAGGAGAACCCCTTGCAGCACGAACTTCCGCTTTCTCCGACAACCTACTGGGGTCAGTGGCTTCACACAAAAAAATCTGGGTCCTCATCGGCCGGCTAGAAGTATGTTAGTTTCACGCATTTAGAATTTTTAAATTGACCAAAAATAGCCATTTTTGCATAAGAGGGGGATATGTTGGGAACATCGAAACGACGATATTAAAATCGTAATCGGGGCTCCAAATTACCCCAGTAACCAAAAAATTACCAACATTGGTCCACGTTTGCGAGTTTTAGTGCGGCAACGTGAGCTTATGTACGTGTTCGCGATAAAACCGAAACTTTCGTCGATCGCCGAAGGAAAATCCTTTGACCTACGGACTTCCGGTTTGGCAGGAATTTAGATGGGTCTGTTGACTACCCTCAGGAGCAATTGCGTCCCTGCCCTTCACCGTTTAGTGCCTCTTTTGCCCTTCGAAACGCAAAAAAACCGTGTTTTTGGCGGTTATTTTAAAATTGCCGCCAAGGTGCTAGGAATATCGGAGTCGGACCCCCAAAATCGTAATCAGGGGTTCATTTTACGTCAGGAAATGTAAAAAAACCGACCTTTTTATCCAAAAATTGAAAAAATCCTAGCCCAATTAGATGAAAGACCCCCCCCTTTGGTATGTTTTGACTCTTTCGATCGCCGAAGGAGAACCCCTTGCAGCACGAACTTCCGCTTTCTCCGACAACCTACTGGGGTCAGTGGCTTCACACAAAAAAATCTGGGTCCTCATCGGCCGGCTAGAAGTATGTTAGTTTCACGCATTTAGAATTTTTAAATTGACCAAAAATAGCCATTTTTGCATAAGAGGGGGATATGTTGGGAACATCGAAACGACGATATTAAAATCGTAATCGGGGCTCCAAATTACCCCAGTAACCAAAAAATTACCAACATTGGTCCACGTTTGCGAGTTTTAGTGCGGCAACGTGAGCTTATGTACGTGTTCGCGATAAAACCGAAACTTTCGTCGATCGCCGAAGGAAAATCCTTTGACCTACGGACTTCCGGTTTGGCAGGAATTTAGATGGGTCTGTTGACTACCCTCAGGAGCAATTGCGTCCCTGCCCTTCACCGTTTAGTGCCTCTTTTGCCCTTCGAAACGCAAAAAAACCGTGTTTTTGGCGGTTATTTTAAAATTGCCGCCAAGGTGCTAGGAATATCGGAGTCGGACCCCCAAAATCGTAATCAGGGGTTCATTTTACGTCAGGAAATGTAAAAAAACCGACCTTTTTATCCAAAAATTGAAAAAATCCTAGCCCAATTAGATGAAAGACCCCCCCCTTTGGTATGTTTTGACTCTTTCGATCGCCGAAGGAGAACCCCTTGCAGCACGAACTTCCGCTTTCTCCGACAACCTACTGGGGTCAGTGGCTTCACACAAAAAAATCTGGGTCCTCATCGGCCGGCTAGAAGTATGTTAGTTTCACGCATTTAGAATTTTTAAATTGACCAAAAATAGCCATTTTTGCATAAGAGGGGGATATGTTGGGAACATCGAAACGACGATATTAAAATCGTAATCGGGGCTCCAAATTACCCCAGTAACCAAAAAATTACCAACATTGGTCCACGTTTGCGAGTTTTAGTGCGGCAACGTGAGCTTATGTACGTGTTCGCGATAAAACCGAAACTTTCGTCGATCGCCGAAGGAAAATCCTTTGACCTACGGACTTCCGGTTTGGCAGGAATTTAGATGGGTCTGTTGACTACCCTCAGGAGCAATTGCGTCCCTGCCCTTCACCGTTTAGTGCCTCTTTTGCCCTTCGAAACGCAAAAAAACCGTGTTTTTGGCGGTTATTTTAAAATTGCCGCCAAGGTGCTAGGAATATCGGAGTCGGACCCCCAAAATCGTAATCAGGGGTTCATTTTACGTCAGGAAATGTAAAAAAACCGACCTTTTTATCCAAAAATTGAAAAAATCCTAGCCCAATTAGATGAAAGACCCCCCCCTTTGGTATGTTTTGACTCTTTCGATCGCCGAAGGAGAACCCCTTGCAGCACGAACTTCCGCTTTCTCCGACAACCTACTGGGGTCAGTGGCTTCACACAAAAAAATCTGGGTCCTCATCGGCCGGCTAGAAGTATGTTAGTTTCACGCATTTAGAATTTTTAAATTGACCAAAAATAGCCATTTTTGCATAAGAGGGGGATATGTTGGGAACATCGAAACGACGATATTAAAATCGTAATCGGGGCTCCAAATTACCCCAGTAACCAAAAAATTACCAACATTGGTCCACGTTTGCGAGTTTTAGTGCGGCAACGTGAGCTTATGAACGTGTTCGCGATAAAACCGAAACTTTCGTCGATCGCCGAAGGAAAATCCTTTGACCTACGGACTTCCGGTTTGGCAAGAATTTAGATGGGTCTGTTGACTACCCTCAGGAGCAATTGCGTCCCTGCCCTTCACCGTTTAGTGCCTCTTTTGCCCTTCGAAACGCAAAAAAACCGTGTTTTTGGCGGTTATTTTAAAATTGCCGCCAAGGTGCTAGGAATATCGGAGTCGGACCCCCAAAATCGTAATCAGGGGTTCATTTTACGTCAGGAAATGTAAAAAAACCGACCTTTTTATCCAAAAATTGAAAAAATCCTAGCCCAATTAGATGAAAGACCCCCCCCTTTGGTATGTTTTGACTCTTTCGATCGCCGAAGGAGAACCCCTTGCAGCACGAACTTCCGCTTTCTCCGACAACCTACTGGGGTCAGTGGCTTCACACAAAAAAATCTGGGTCCTCATCGGCCGGCTAGAAGTATGTTAGTTTCACGCATTTAGAATTTTTAAATTGACCAAAAATAGCCATTTTTGCATAAGAGGGGGATATGTTGGGAACATCGAAACGACGATATTAAAATCGTAATCGGGGCTCCAAATTACCCCAGTAACCAAAAAATTACCAACATTGGTCCACGTTTGCGAGTTTTAGTGCGGCAACGTGAGCTTATGTACGTGTTCGCGATAAAACCGAAACTTTCGTCGATCGCCGAAGGAAAATCCTTTGACCTACGGACTTCCGGTTTGGCAGGAATTTAGATGGGTCTGTTGACTACCCTCAGGAGCAATTGCGTCCCTGCCCTTCACCGTTTAGTGCCTCTTTTGCCCTTCGAAACGCAAAAAAACCGTGTTTTTGGCGGTTATTTTAAAATTGCCGCCAAGGTGCTAGGAATATCGGAGTCGGACCCCCAAAATCGTAATCAGGGGTTCATTTTACGTCAGGAAATGTAAAAAAACCGACCTTTTTATCCAAAAATTGAAAAAATCCTAGCCCAATTAGATGAAAGACCCCCCCCTTTGGTATGTTTTGACTCTTTCGATCGCCGAAGGAGAACCCCTTGCAGCACGAACTTCCGCTTTCTCCGACAACCTACTGGGGTCAGTGGCTTCACACAAAAAAATCTGGGTCCTCATCGGCCGGCTAGAAGTATGTTAGTTTCACGCATTTAGAATTTTTAAATTGACCAAAAATAGCCATTTTTGCATAAGAGGGGGATATGTTGGGAACATCGAAACGACGATATTAAAATCGTAATCGGGGCTCCAAATTACCCCAGTAACCAAAAAATTACCAACATTGGTCCACGTTTGCGAGTTTTAGTGCGGCAACGTGAGCTTATGTACGTGTTCGCGATAAAACCGAAACTTTCGTCGATCGCCGAAGGAAAATCCTTTGACCTACGGACTTCCGGTTTGGCAGGAATTTAGATGGGTCTGTTGACTACCCTCAGGAGCAATTGCGTCCCTGCCCTTCACCGTTTAGTGCCTCTTTTGCCCTTCGAAACGCAAAAAAACCGTGTTTTTGGCGGTTATTTTAAAATTGCCGCCAAGGTGCTAGGAATATCGGAGTCGGACCCCCAAAATCGTAATCAGGGGTTCATTTTACGTCAGGAAATGTAAAAAAACCGACCTTTTTATCCAAAAATTGAAAAAATCCTAGCCCAATTAGATGAAAGACCCCCCCCTTTGGTATGTTTTGACTCTTTCGATCGCCGAAGGAGAACCCCTTGCAGCACGAACTTCCGCTTTCTCCGACAACCTACTGGGGTCAGTGGCTTCACACAAAAAAATCTGGGTCCTCATCGGCCGGCTAGAAGTATGTTAGTTTCACGCATTTAGAATTTTTAAATTGACCAAAAATAGCCATTTTTGCATAAGAGGGGGATATGTTGGGAACATCGAAACGACGATATTAAAATCGTAATCGGGGCTCCAAATTACCCCAGTAACCAAAAAATTACCAACATTGGTCCACGTTTGCGAGTTTTAGTGCGGCAACGTGAGCTTATGTACGTGTTCGCGATAAAACCGAAACTTTCGTCGATCGCCGAAGGAAAATCCTTTGACCTACGGACTTCCGGTTTGGCAGGAATTTAGATGGGTCTGTTGACTACCCTCAGGAGCAATTGCGTCCCTGCCCTTCACCGTTTAGTGCCTCTTTTGCCCTTCGAAACGCAAAAAAACCGTGTTTTTGGCGGTTATTTTAAAATTGCCGCCAAGGTGCTAGGAATATCGGAGTCGGACCCCCAAAATCGTAATCAGGGGTTCATTTTACGTCAGGAAATGTAAAAAAACCGACCTTTTTATCCAAAAATTGAAAAAATCCTAGCCCAATTAGATGAAAGACCCCCCCCTTTGGTATGTTTTGACTCTTTCGATCGCCGAAGGAGAACCCCTTGCAGCACGAACTTCCGCTTTCTCCGACAACCTACTGGGGTCAGTGGCTTCACACAAAAAAATCTGGGTCCTCATCGGCCGGCTAGAAGTATGTTAGTTTCACGCATTTAGAATTTTTAAATTGACCAAAAATAGCCATTTTTGCATAAGAGGGGGATATGTTGGGAACATCGAAACGACGATATTAAAATCGTAATCGGGGCTCCAAATTACCCCAGTAACCAAAAAATTACCAACATTGGTCCACGTTTGCGAGTTTTAGTGCGGCAACGTGAGCTTATGTACGTGTTCGCGATAAAACCGAAACTTTCGTCGATCGCCGAAGGAAAATCCTTTGACCTACGGACTTCCGGTTTGGCAGGAATTTAGATGGGTCTGTTGACTACCCTCAGGAGCAATTGCGTCCCTGCCCTTCACCGTTTAGTGCCTCTTTTGCCCTTCGAAACGCAAAAAAACCGTGTTTTTGGCGGTTATTTTAAAATTGCCGCCAAGGTGCTAGGAATATCGGAGTCGGACCCCCAAAATCGTAATCAGGGGTTCATTTTACGTCAGGAAATGTAAAAAAACCGACCTTTTTATCCAAAAATTGAAAAAATCCTAGCCCAATTAGATGAAAGACCCCCCCCTTTGGTATGTTTTGACTCTTTCGATCGCCGAAGGAGAACCCCTTGCAGCACGAACTTCCGCTTTCTCCGACAACCTACTGGGGTCAGTGGCTTCACACAAAAAAATCTGGGTCCTCATCGGCCGGCTAGAAGTATGTTAGTTTCACGCATTTAGAATTTTTAAATTGACCAAAAATAGCCATTTTTGCATAAGAGGGGGATATGTTGGGAACATCGAAACGACGATATTAAAATCGTAATCGGGGCTCCAAATTACCCCAGTAACCAAAAAATTACCAACATTGGTCCACGTTTGCGAGTTTTAGTGCGGCAACGTGAGCTTATGTACGTGTTCGCGATAAAACCGAAACTTTCGTCGATCGCCGAAGGAAAATCCTTTGACCTACGGACTTCCGGTTTGGCAGGAATTTAGATGGGTCTGTTGACTACCCTCAGGAGCAATTGCGTCCCTGCCCTTCACCGTTTAGTGCCTCTTTTGCCCTTCGAAACGCAAAAAAACCGTGTTTTTGGCGGTTATTTTAAAATTGCCGCCAAGGTGCTAGGAATATCGGAGTCGGACCCCCAAAATCGTAATCAGGGGTTCATTTTACGTCAGGAAATGTAAAAAAACCGACCTTTTTATCCAAAAATTGAAAAAATCCTAGCCCAATTAGATGAAAGACCCCCCCCTTTGGTATGTTTTGACTCTTTCGATCGCCGAAGGAGAACCCCTTGCAGCACGAACTTCCGCTTTCTCCGACAACCTACTGGGGTCAGTGGCTTCACACAAAAAAATCTGGGTCCTCATCGGCCGGCTAGAAGTATGTTAGTTTCACGCATTTAGAATTTTTAAATTGACCAAAAATAGCCATTTTTGCATAAGAGGGGGATATGTTGGGAACATCGAAACGACGATATTAAAATCGTAATCGGGGCTCCAAATTACCCCAGTAACCAAAAAATTACCAACATTGGTCCACGTTTGCGAGTTTTAGTGCGGCAACGTGAGCTTATGTACGTGTTCGCGATAAAACCGAAACTTTCGTCGATCGCCGAAGGAAAATCCTTTGACCTACGGACTTCCGGTTTGGCAGGAATTTAGATGGGTCTGTTGACTACCCTCAGGAGCAATTGCGTCCCTGCCCTTCACCGTTTAGTGCCTCTTTTGCCCTTCGAAACGCAAAAAAACCGTGTTTTTGGCGGTTATTTTAAAATTGCCGCCAAGGTGCTAGGAATATCGGAGTCGGACCCCCAAAATCGTAATCAGGGGTTCATTTTACGTCAGGAAATGTAAAAAAACCGACCTTTTTATCCAAAAATTGAAAAAATCCTAGCCCAATTAGATGAAAGACCCCCCCCTTTGGTATGTTTTGACTCTTTCGATCGCCGAAGGAGAACCCCTTGCAGCACGAACTTCCGCTTTCTCCGACAACCTACTGGGGTCAGTGGCTTCACACAAAAAAATCTGGGTCCTCATCGGCCGGCTAGAAGTATGTTAGTTTCACGCATTTAGAATTTTTAAATTGACCAAAAATAGCCATTTTTGCATAAGAGGGGGATATGTTGGGAACATCGAAACGACGATATTAAAATCGTAATCGGGGCTCCAAATTACCCCAGTAACCAAAAAATTACCAACATTGGTCCACGTTTGCGAGTTTTAGTGCGGCAACGTGAGCTTATGTACGTGTTCGCGATAAAACCGAAACTTTCGTCGATCGCCGAAGGAAAATCCTTTGACCTACGGACTTCCGGTTTGGCAGGAATTTAGATGGGTCTGTTGACTACCCTCAGGAGCAATTGCGTCCCTGCCCTTCACCGTTTAGTGCCTCTTTTGCCCTTCGAAACGCAAAAAAACCGTGTTTTTGGCGGTTATTTTAAAATTGCCGCCAAGGTGCTAGGAATATCGGAGTCGGACCCCCAAAATCGTAATCAGGGGTTCATTTTACGTCAGGAAATGTAAAAAAACCGACCTTTTTATCCAAAAATTGAAAAAATCCTAGCCCAATTAGATGAAAGACCCCCCCCTTTGGTATGTTTTGACTCTTTCGATCGCCGAAGGAGAACCCCTTGCAGCACGAACTTCCGCTTTCTCCGACAACCTACTGGGGTCAGTGGCTTCACACAAAAAAATCTGGGTCCTCATCGGCCGGCTAGAAGTATGTTAGTTTCACGCATTTAGAATTTTTAAATTGACCAAAAATAGCCATTTTTGCATAAGAGGGGGATATGTTGGGAACATCGAAACGACGATATTAAAATCGTAATCGGGGCTCCAAATTACCCCAGTAACCAAAAAATTACCAACATTGGTCCACGTTTGCGAGTTTTAGTGCGGCAACGTGAGCTTATGTACGTGTTCGCGATAAAACCGAAACTTTCGTCGATCGCCGAAGGAAAATCCTTTGACCTACGGACTTCCGGTTTGGCAGGAATTTAGATGGGTCTGTTGACTACCCTCAGGAGCAATTGCGTCCCTGCCCTTCACCGTTTAGTGCCTCTTTTGCCCTTCGAAACGCAAAAAAACCGTGTTTTTGGCGGTTATTTTAAAATTGCCGCCAAGGTGCTAGGAATATCGGAGTCGGACCCCCAAAATCGTAATCAGGGGTTCATTTTACGTCAGGAAATGTAAAAAAACCGACCTTTTTATCCAAAAATTGAAAAAATCCTAGCCCAATTAGATGAAAGACCCCCCCCTTTGGTATGTTTTGACTCTTTCGATCGCCGAAGGAGAACCCCTTGCAGCACGAACTTCCGCTTTCTCCGACAACCTACTGGGGTCAGTGGCTTCACACAAAAAAATCTGGGTCCTCATCGGCCGGCTAGAAGTATGTTAGTTTCACGCATTTAGAATTTTTAAATTGACCAAAAATAGCCATTTTTGCATAAGAGGGGGATATGTTGGGAACATCGAAACGACGATATTAAAATCGTAATCGGGGCTCCAAATTACCCCAGTAACCAAAAAATTACCAACATTGGTCCACGTTTGCGAGTTTTAGTGCGGCGACGTGATATTGCTACATTTGTGGATTTTACTTTGACAAACACAAACATGTGCACGTACGTACTAAAAAAAAAAAAAAAAAAAAAAAAAGAACTTAAAATTGTTGATTTTACGCAAGTTTATTGATATGCTACTTATATTGCACATGTGAGTAAATAGTTATATAATTTAAAACTCAAACTAAGATTTATTAGTACTCAGCAGCTCGAGACTTATTGAGTCGCTTTGCATCGAAGTCGAAATTATATGTAATTAACATAAGGAATTAATTTATAGATGGAAACTGTATGATATATAGAGTATTCAGAATACACAATTATGTGTACATAGATGCCTGATGGTGTCATTGTGGTTGCCCTTCATTACAGCAAGCAGCAACTTTACTTACACATAACGTAACTCGTAAATCGTGATGCAGATAAATCAAATATTTGCAAACTGTTTCGTGATGATTGTATTTTAAGATAGAAAGCAATGCCATTGAAAGCAGTAATAGTGTAAGTAAATAGTTATTACTTTGTTTGATTAATAATTGATTTAATTAATTCATGATTGTTTTCTACTTTTAAAGGTTATGGAAAGTAATGTTTGCTTTCATCTTAAAAAATAAATGTAATAAAATACTAATGTGTGCATTGATGTGATGCGATATTGCATATTTTATAGTTTAAGTCTGATTGTAATATATGGATTTGGTTGATAAATTGGAATTATGTTGAGTTGAGTGGAATGGAGCGATGGAATCTAGGAATTATGAATTGGAACCTACTTAAAATATGATGTGATTTGATCCAATGAATTGCTGTGATCCAATTGATGATGAGGACTCGATCCAATATGCGACATGAAACAAAAAAAGTGAAACTGCTTAATGAGTTCACACAAGATACAAATAGTAAGTATACTAACCGGGGGATGTGCCCCCTTGGCCGATGCACCAGCACCTCCTTATTCTCTCTTCTTATCTGCTAACTTATCCTTTTCCTTCTATAGATAATTTGGTTTCTTTGAGGATCATCATAAAATCCTAAAAAATAATTAATGAAAAAAGATTATCAAGATAAATTAATGCAACTTACTTCAATTATGATGAGGCTGAAACTGAAAATATTTAATTAAATTAAAGCATTTTGTTACCATTATCCAATGAGTAGGCTGATGTCAATTAAAATAAATTGAATTATTGTTTCTATGGTTACCATAAATAAATTATTATGCAAACATTAAAAAAATGTTTTATCATTTTCAATTTTCTGGTTATCTAAAACAAATATGTTAATTACAATATTTTAAATTTACTTTTACTACAATAGTTGCTGGAATTAAAAAGGTTAGTTATCATTTCATTTCTTTCATTATCTGAAACATAATTTTATTATTATTGAATGTATTAATTTACTTATTTTATATTTAAATTCTGCTTCCTCCAAATCCTTATCTGAAATCCCTACCTAACAAGACACCTAACGATTTGAAACAATGTTGGCTGAAAATCAAATTCCTAATCGCGATGCTTTAACAATTAATATAAAACTAAACATAAAAATATTGTAATTGTGCACAAAAAATTGAATACAAATGACTTGATACATCATAAGTCACTCAATTAATTAAAATATTAAGTTTGATAACTTGGCCCAACTGATGCAGTCAAATATCGCAACAGCGAAGTGGCAAGTTTTTTAATTTTTTACTGATATTAATTATTATTAAATTTAGTATTTATTATCGCTTATGATATCGAGATATCGGCAAGTTGGTTTGATGGCCAGGTGTACTATTACGTCACGTCCAATCAAACCTGCCAACCACAGACTGTCAAGCATATAGACGCTTAACCAATTAACAACGGCTTCACTCCTAGCAAAAACTTAGCCCAGAGATCCATTCGTCTTGGAAGCAAAATACTGTGTTCAGAAAGTGGCCCGATAAAAAATTAAATTCATTAACAAAAATGATCAGCAAAAAACTAATTAATAAATTTAAATATTTAAAAATATAACAGTAAAGCTCTAATGAATTGTTATACTAATTTAAATTAAGCACTTTAATCAATATTTGTATCTAAAGTTTTTAAATGAATATTTTAACCGGTTCAAATCTACAATATTCCTGTTGATCAAACCCTAAACTGACTTATCATCACGTAATTAATTTAAACACTTACTCTTTCTATCTTGGCGTCTTGAACTAAGTTGGCCTACCTTTTATCTTGTGATTTGCTAAAGCTGCTGGGAAGTTCTGGCTGAATCTCTGCTACCATTCCCATAATCGAGCAACTGTACCATTTCCATACCATTTCACATAGTTTTAAATTATATTTTAAACGTAAGATGAAAGTTTAGGTGGTTTAGTAAAATTAATTTAGGAAGCTAGTCATTGCATATTTTTAGGATAATAGAATACATCTTTCACAACAGAAGTTTGGTCCACATAGCATATTACAAGACACACATGGCTTACATCAGATTACTGAAGTTTTAGATGATCTATTACTCAACATACATTATGAAAAGCTATAGAATATTTAAAGAAAGTGATTTTATATATAAACTGCTTAATAAATTGAATTATTAAGAATTTAAAGTGAAACAAAAAATAATAATTTAGAATTTATATAATAAATTATTTGTTAATAATAATCAAATTGAATATTTTTTATTTAATTTTATTTTTCACGAATTAATTACATATTTATATCATAATAATAAGCACCCCTACATTACAAGTACAAAAATACAACTTTTCTGAAAAAATTAAATTTTTAGCTTTAAATTTGACAAAACCTCGAAAGTTTTTCGAAAACCAATTTTATTAAAATAAAAAAATCAACCCCTAATTTTCAACTATTTTAAACAAGAGACCCATCATTTTAAAGCCCTTAATGTGTACTTTCTAATGGTTTTTGAAAGAATTGTGTAAATTGAAAATTTGCATCTCTATTTTGATTTTAGTGATTCGGCTTAAATTATTTTTCAATTTTTTTTAATTAAAATTGGCACACTTACTAAATCAAACGCAAGAATTTCAAAAATCAACTTTATTTTATTATAGTTTGCACCCAATTCCAGTTATTAATTTATTTTCCAATTTTTTTTTTTAAATTAAACTCAAATTGAAATTATTTTTTTTTAACCCTTATAAAATGTTTAAACTAAGGGTTATTATACATCGTTGGAAAGCCTGATTTATTAGCTTCAAAATTAAGTAAATATTTTTCGATTTTGTTAACTTTTATAACTCAAAATTTGACAAAGTTCGGTTAAGGGTACTTATCTTCACAATGGCATTATAGATTTAAATTAAGGGCTGCAAATTCTTACAAGTGTAAAATAAGATCCAAAAATGAGTTTGCCATCATCAAAATTGCATAATAATCAAAGCTAACTTGATAATTTAAAAATTTTCATTTCCATGTATTTCTTATGGGCGAAAATAAAAAAAAAATTTCAAACTCATGTTTTGACCAATTTAAGCAAGTCTTGGATAATGTAATGCAATTTAGGGTAGTTTTGGACGACTAAAATCATGTTAGGCTACATTAAAAGGCTTGGGCAAGCGTTTTTCATAAAATTGTATTTTTTGTGATTATAACCTCAAAATCTGAGTTTTAATTGAAGTGACATTTTATTAAGGCAATTTTGGCCAGATTAAACTTAATAAACGTAATCTGGGAATCAAATAAAATGTTTTGTATGTCATTACACAGTCCAATTGTGTTTGATTAAGCCAATATGAGAATTGGGTATTTGCAATGGTTGAAATCAAAGCATGCTTAATACATAGAAACCAATTAATGAAACTGTATGTCTTATACAGAATTAACATATTATTAGCAGTAGTATTGAGTAGTTTAATCAGATTTTTTTAATATAATGCCTATTTTACAGAGCAACTTGTAAGTTTTTTTGATGTTTATAATGAGTAAATTGTACATTACTCAAAATTTATTGAATTATTTGAAAATCTGATTAGTGCACAGTGAATTTGAGCCAAAACTGCTTTGATTAGATGTATCATACATTATATTGTATAAAGTAATAAACAAAATTCAATTTTAAGTTACGATTTAGTTCGAATAGTGATTATTTCCATGTAATATAAGTTTATTTATTAAAATAAGGTTAGGTCATCCTATAGAAATGCAAACTACAAATTTTTGTTGTATTTCGTTATAATCTTATAAATGAATCAATTGTTTTTAATAATAAATAATTATAACCTAACCTAATCTATTTTAAATTTTTGTTAAATGAATTTGTTCTTATAAGATTAACATATGTGATGTACTTTTTCATACAACTTTTTAATTTTAAATTTAACAGGAAACATTAATAAGAATAAAATGTAGATGAATTGCTTCTCCTTTTATTTATATGATTATTTACATTATTCTTTATAGTTTTTGAACAATTTGCTAAAAATCATTCTAGAAATGATGTTGACCATACAGAAATAATAAAACACAAGAATTATGTAAGCTTTATTAATTGCAGATTGCATAGAAAAGCAAGTAATTTGTAAATAGCATCCTAAACCTGCATTTACATATCAAAATGTGTTCAATCTTCAGCACATTTTTGTTTGATGGACATATTCCTGATACGAATATATTGGCAAAAACGATAACATTGAAGAAATAAATCCTTTATTTTGTTGATAAATGATATTAAATAACAACAATTTCTGTTTCTCAAGAATTTCTTAATTTAGTGTTTTTTTGTTTCAGAATTTGCGATTGGCTGCGTTGTTGAGCAGCTGTATATGCAGCATACTTCATTTCTGTACTCGGAGTAGGCAACCAACATTACTTTATGAGTTTGCTTTAGATTTATTAGCATGTCTTGCTAATGAATTAATCTGATTCTATTCTAATGTTCGAAGATTTTCTTAAACTATTATGCTTATTGTATTTTATTCTAGCACACTTTTTTCACCATAATTTGGAAATGGACTGGATTTCTTTGAAGGATTGATAATATTTTGATCTTTTTTCTTTCTCTTGTTTAAGCATTAAATATAACTCTAAAGAGCTGAAACTAGTCCCAAAAGATGTACAATTTAATGTAAATTTACATAGTTAACTTAATTTATCTAAGCCTAGGGCAAAGTTTTTTAGTAAAATGCCTGAAAGTGGCGCTTTTAATGTAAATGTGTTTTTTCTTATGATAAATCCAAAAATATTCTTTAAGAGAGCAGGAACTAATCGCAAAAAATGAAAAATTAATGTAGATTTATGTGGTTAACTTGGTTTATATTAGCCCAGCACAAAGTTTTTGAGTTGAATGCCAAAAAGTGTCTGAAAGTGATCTACAAATCTACAAAATCACTAGAGATTATGAACTAGTTTCAAAGTTGCAGAATTTAACTTGTCTTATACTAGGTAACCACCATAAATTCCCGACCTAACAAATCATGCACTCATGTGAAAGATATTTTATTATTTTTCAATATAATCCCACTTAACACACATTACATCGCTTAATTAGTAACTCAATCCACTCAAAAAAATATTCTGAAGATTTGTTGTCAAAATCGTCCACCCCGAAGGTTTTTTTTAATTTTGAAAACGGGAAGTAGTCGCCAGGAACAAAGTCTAAATTGATTTTTTGAAAGCCACATTTTCTTATGATAAGTTGAGAAACCTCGGCGGTGTGCACAGGTGCGTTATTGTACAACAACCTGATTCCTTTTGTTATTTTTTCTCGATTGTTTGCCCGAATATTTTCCCTCAATTTATATAATAAGGTAGCATAATAAGCGCCATTTACCGTGGTATTTCTTTCTTTAAAATCAATCATCAAGATGCGCTTATAATTGCTTGTGTTCATGATCTTTTTGGTTGACGGGGTACTCTGGGTTTTCTTGGTAGTGGTTTACCGCCATTTTGTGGATTCTATTTTGGACAAAGGACCATGATACAAGATCATAGTTTTATCCCTAGTAACAATAGATTGCAGAACTTTTTCTTGTCCCTTCTAACAGAGCTTTAAAAAAAATTGAGCATCATCAATTCGATGCTGTTTTTGAACAATTTTGGGACCCATTTTGCACTCAGTTTATTCATACTCAAATGGTCATGGAGTATTTGGCAAATCAATGTTAATAATTTCCTCACTTTTAGTCGGGGATCAGTTAGGACCAGTTCTTCAATAATGGCGATCGACTCTTCTGTGATCATTTCAACTGGTCGATCAGAACGTAAGTCATCTTCTAAAAGCTCGTAGCCCATGTTAAACTTTTTGGCTCATTCTTTTACGGTAGAATAAGAAGGTAAATCTTTACCGTATATCCGATTCAATCTTTGTTTAATTTGATGAGGGATTAGACCTTTTGGTGTGAAGAATTTGATGACTCAATGTTTTGCAAATCTGGCATAGTTGAAACCTAACGACGTCTGTCAGGATATCATTGCAAGACTAATTAAAGTAGAGGGTTGAAATTGCACATCTACGTTAATAAAGCATCACACTTTATTTGTTCTGAAGTTTTTAGATATGCGGTAAGCCAGGAATTTATGGCGGCTACTTCGTAATTCCACAGTAAACTGTAAATTTGATCGTTCTCCTCGGCGACGCCTAACGTGGATATACAAACAAAATCTCGATTTGTTGCTAAAGATGCTTCTATTGATCAACCCATTGTAGTCTTCCATTACACCATTCCAGATGGCACCTCTTATGATGAAGAGTTAAGCGCAAACAAAGGAAAGGGTACGACTTGAAACTAAACATTTGATGAACGGATATTTCTTAGTTAGTTAAGCCTCTCCAGACATCAACAATTGCTTTTGTTGTTAAAAATCGTTTTTGGAGAGCGACAAGCTGAAGAGCCTAATCTTCACGTTAGTGTTTCTAGGGCGTCCAGGTTGTAATCTCTACCGTTGATCTCAATCCATCTACGCCAACATCCAGTTATTGTAATGATTCTTCTGCAAATTTGTTGGGCAATATCACGTTCTTATCTGAGCCCGATTACTCTCAACTGCTCGCTTAATTGAAAAAGCCACACCGACAAACTCGGGACATATTTTGATTTAAATGAGAAACTAATTAACCGATTTGTACGACAAAATTGTAATGTCATTGCATAGTTAATATAGAAAAAGAACAATAAAATCTTTTATTTTTATACTAAATTGATCAAAATTTTTTGTTGCAATTATTTTTTAGTATGAATAATTTACATAACGGGTGATAAGTAACAATTTAGACTGAATTAACATTGACTTTTAGAGACAAGGTGATAAGTGATATTGAAACAAATAACATTGTAAAGTATTTAAGTCATTAGTCAAATTTGGGTCAGCAATGATCCGAAGTAAATAAAGTTTTATATATAGGGTTTTCCAATAAGAGGTTTTATTTAGATATTCAAAAACAAAGGGCATTTTTTAAGAGAAATCAATATATGTTTATTTCATTGTAAAGAGGAAGGTATGCCATTAACATTTGAAAACGATATCAGTCAAAAGGCCGACACGGCTACGATTGCAGTACTACATTCTTTATGAAATTTTCCATGACCAATTCACACATTTGCGGCTGTATGTCCTCGATAACTTCACGAATTCCATCTTTAAGGTCTTGAATCGATTGTGGAGCATTTGTATAGACTTTCACGTGGCCCCAAAGAAAAAAGTCCAAAAGTGTTAAATCACAAGATCTCGGTGGCCAATTGTGATCACCTCTTCGAGAAATAACACGGTCAGGAAACTTTTCTTGCAAAATTGCGATTGTTTTGTTGTTTGTGTGGCACGTAGCGCCGTCTTGCTGAAAATAAACGTCGTCCACATCAATATCTTCCAATTCCGGCTATAAAAAATCATTAATCTTAACTCGGTAGCGCCAACCATTCACCGTAACAGTTGCACCAACTTCATTTTCGAAAAAGTAGGGTTCAATTACATCGCCAGCCCAAAAACCGCACCAAACAGTGACACGTTGAGGATGCAAAGACTTTTCAACAACCATTCTTGGATTTTCTGAGCAACAAATGCGACAATTCTGTTTATTAACGTAGCCTCCGAGGTGAAAATGGGCCTCATCACTGAAGATGATTTTTTGATGAAATTCTGGATCATCTTGATGCATTTGAAAAATGTTTAGCTCTGCAAATAAGTGATCATCTTGAAAATAATAATCTGTTCTCTGAACAACAATACGGGTTTAGAAATAAGAAATCTACTGTACTTGCTGTGAAAAATTTATTAGATGTTGTGATTAATGGTTTTGAAAATAAATGTTATACGTCTGCTTTTTTTGTGATTTAAGTAAGGCTTTTGATTGTGTATCCCATGATATCCTGATAGAAAAATTAAAAAAATTTCAATTTAGTAATTCATCGATGGACGTTACCGTAAATTCTCAAAATTCAGACATACAAGAAATTAGCTTGGGTGTTCCACAAGGTTCGGTTTTAGGACCGTTACTATTCGTAATCTACATCAACGATATACCGTTTTGTGACATTGAAGCTCAATTTACATTATTTGCTGATGATACGACGGCTTTAAGGTCTAATAAACAACTTGATGTTTTGGTTCAAGATATTGAAGAAACACAGTCCAAAGCTTACCAATGGTTTTTAGCAAACAAACTTAGTCTTAACTCAACATTTACTTTTTTCATTAAAACCTGGAGATAATTCAAAAGAAACTGTAAAATTTCTTGGGTTGCAACTAGATCCTAAACTTACATGGGAAGCACACACGACTTATCTAAGCCACAAACTTTCAAATTATATTTTTTTGTTGCGAAGATTAGCTGAAGTTACGTCTCAGTCACTAATGCTGTCTTTGTATTATGCAAATAAACATTCTTCAATTCATTATGGAATTTTAAACTGGGGACATGCGGCAAGACTAAGTAATGTTTTCAAAATACAAAGAAGAGCTGTTCGCATAGTAGGTGGTCTAAAATATAGAGATGACTGCAAACAGAAATTTATTGATCTTAAAATACTAACTGCTCCGTGCATTTATATATACGAATGTCTTATTTTTTAAAAAAACAATATTAACATGTATACTACACAGCAATCCCTACATGACTATCCTACTCGCAAGAACTATAACTTAAGATTTGATTTTAAACGAATTAACAAATCTAGAGATGGTGCAAACTACTATGCTATTAAGTTTTACAATAAACTAACCAATGAAATTCAACAACTACATGGAGATAAATTTAAAGTAAAAATTAAGAACCTGCTTACAGCCAATGCATTTTATACATTTAATGATTATCTTGAACATGTTTTAGTATGATTCTAACTGTATTATTAATGTACATATTAATATCTATCTATCATATTGTATTATTGATCTGTGTAAATACTTTGTAGTATAAACAACACCAATAAATATTATTATTATTATTTTTATTATTATTATTATTATTATTTGAAGGACTACATCAGCGAAGATATGGCGTTTATGGTGATCGACCGGCTTGAGTTCTTGTGTTAACTGAATTTTAAAACCCTTAAGGCTTAAGCAAAATACGGTGTAATGTTGTTTGTGGAATGTCTAATTTCAAAGATCGTCGAGGAATCGACAAACCTGGGTTTTCTTCAACACTACGGGCTACATCAGCAATATTATCATGTGTTCTTAAGCGATGCACACGGTTTTGATCCTTTACATCACAAACTTGTCCCAACAGCTCAAATTTTTCCATCAGGTTTACTATTGCCGGCCGAGAAGGTGCTTTACGACGACCAAAAAGTGATTTAGTTTTGCGAAGTGTGACTAACAAATTTTCTCCATTTTTGTAGTAAATTTTAATAATTTCAAAGCGTTGTTGAAGCGTGTATCGTTTCATTTTTAATAATGGCGTAGTTTTTACTTGTCAAATGTCAAAAGATAATAGCTTCAAAATTGGCAGCTGCCCAAAGAGCCTGCTATTCAAAATGAAACTTTTTATTGGAAAACTCTTTATATGCAAAAGCTGAATAAAAGAATAAATTTCTTTATAACTAACGATGGGGTGGGTGGGAACAAAGTTTAATTTGTGGGAGAGTTACTTCTTTTACAGTGACCCTCATCTGCCCAAGTGCTAGTTATTAAAGGATCTATTGTTTGTCCCACCTCGTGTATGCTTGGATGTAGATAGGAGAGAATTGTTTAATAATAAATCTCTTGATAACTAACGTTGGGGTGGGTAGGTGGGAACTAAGTTTAATTTGTGGGCGAGTTATTTCTTTTACTATTAACCACCCACCCGCCTAAGTGTTAGTCATCAAAGGATCTATTGTTTGTCCCATCTTTTGTGTGCTTGGATTTAGATAAGAGAGAATTGTTGAACAATAAATCTTTTGATAACTAACGCTTGGTTGGGTGGGTGGGAGCAAAGTTTAATTTGTGGGAGTTACTTTTTCTACTGCGACCCACCCACCCGCCCACCCAAGTGTTAGTCATCAAGGGATATATTTGTTTGTCCCACCTTTTGTGTGCTTGGATTTAGATATGAGAGAATTGTTTAATAATAATTTTTTTTTGATAATTAACGTTGGGGTGGTTGGGTGGGAACTAAGTTTAATGTATGGTTACTTCTTCTAATGTTACCCAACCATCCGCTCAAGTGTTAGTCATCAAAATATCTATTGTTTGTTCCACCTCTTGTGTGCTTGGGTTTAGATATGAGAGAATTGTTTAATAATAAATCTTTTGATAACTAACGCTTAGGTGGGTGGGTGGGTGAGTGGGAACAAAGTTTAGTTTTTTTACTGTTGATTAAATTATTAGTTAGTAGAACTGGCAAGGTCTTGTTTCGCTATTTTAATCGTATCATAAACCATGATTGGCATTGTGGGCGGTTTACTCTGTGGATTAATGCCACTTGTTCCACAATCCAGTCCAAGCATCTAATGAAACTCTTGCGTTAGTAGTTTTTTTGATGACTTATTTAAATCTACTGTCTCTGCCCCCACATCCGAATGAGAGGCTGTTTTATGTGCGGAATAATTAAATCCAGAACTAGCCATTATAATATAATATTATCGGGATTAGTAATTTTTCTTAATAATTAGGTTAGGTAGTAAGTTTTATAAAAGACAAAATATTATGGTTCCGGGGGAATTAGTACTTAAGGTCACCAGCCCTCAAAAGCAAGATTTAGCTTCTCTATGCTTAGAATAGATAGGAATAAGGTATTTTGGACCCAGGATACGGGAATTTGGGTACTCAAGAACACTATGCCTCAAAAACTAAATGTGTCTACTCAAAGTCCTGGTTTTGAATGCCAGAATTCTGGAATCGAATGACAAATCCAGTACATTTGCGTTTTTATTAAATATTTTCTTAAACAATGATTGAGGTTAGCTAATGTTGATGTAGCCGAATTGAGAAAATCGGAAATTGTAATGTAGAACTACTATTATATTTGTGTTGGGGGACTTGAATATATTATGTTAGCATACATTTTCAGCCTCAAAATGATTACGTGATGATTCGATTACGTTAATCTACATGTCTCGAATTGGGGGTTTCTGGAGCTTCTAGAGAGCCGAATTTTGTTTGGCGTATGTTTCAAATTACCCCAATCAATTTGGTATAAATAGCTAATGATTTAAAAGTCTCCAAATTGAAGTTTCAGAAATGTGTGTTTTTAGGTTGGGTAAATTATATCATTCAATTGCCGAAAGAAAACCATTTGCCCTACGGACTTCCGCTTTAGCCGACAACAAACTGGGCCCTGTGGCTTGGCACAGAAACAAGAGTGTCCCCCTCCGACGCCTAAAAGTATGTTAGTTTTTGTAATAAAAATACACCGAAATACCACTTCGAATTAAAAGGTGAATTGTTAAGAACATTGAAACGGCGATTCCGGAATCGAAATCAAGGCTCCAAATTACACCAAAAAGCAAAAAATTACAAACTTTCATCAACATTTGTAGATTTTACTCTGAAAAACACTAGCTTACGTACGTAATAAGCGATACAATCGATCGCCGAAGGAAAACCCTTTGACCTACGGACTTCCGGTTTGCAAGAGCATCTGCCGGGGTCTGTTGGCTTGCCACAGGAGCAATTGCGTCTTCCTCGGCCTCTTAAAACTATATTAGTTTCACACGATTTCGTAATAAAAATACACCGAAAATCAGCTATGAACTAGAAGGTGAACGGTTAAGATTATCGAAACGGCGATTCCGGAATCGTAATCAGGGGTCCTCATTACCCCAGTAACCAAAAAATTACCAACATTGGTCCACGTTTGCGAGTTTTAGTGCGGCGACGAAAGCTTATGTACGTGAGCTTATGTCGATCGCCGAAGGAAAACCCTTTGATCTACGGACTTCCGGTTTGGCAGGTATTTAGATGGGTCTGTTGACTACCCTCAGGAGCAATTGCGTCCCTGCCCGTCATCGTTTATTGCCTTTGTTGCCCTAACAATATAACCTAACAAATCACGTCAAGTTAATTATCTCAGTAGCCTGTAAGCGTGCGGCAAAAATTTTTTTACCAAAAAATTGCAAAAAAATCAACTGTCAATTTCATTTATATGCATTGTTGAGCTACGGCCACACTTAACGGGACAAATCACGAAAAACTAACTTAACAAATCACGTCAAATTGATTATCTCGGTCGCCTGTAAGCGTACGGCAAAAAATTTTTTACCAAAAAATTGCAAAAAAATCAACTGTCAATTTCATTTATATGCATTGTTGAGCTACGGCCACACCTAACGGGACAAATCACGAAAAACTAACCTAACCTAACTTAACAAATCACGTCAAATTGATTATCTCGGTCGCCTGTAAGCGTACGGCAAAATTTTTTTTACCAGTTTCTTTATGTTTAATCTTTCTTCTACCATCAAGTCTGCGGGTAGTGTCGCCGCGATTACTTCTAGCGCTTCTTGCGACACCGTTCTGTAAGCCCTACATACCCTTAACGAGCTTGCTCTAGTGGCTCCTCTTATTTCTTATCTGTTTTTTTTTTGTCTTTAAAGCATCTCCCCATGTTTCTGCGGCGTACAGTAGTTTACTTTTGGCCGCTGTTGCTATTAGCCTTCTTGCCTCTTGTCTTGGTCCTCCCTTGTTTGGCATGAGCCTACTAAGCATTCCTTCCATTTTCTTTGTTCCTCTTACCGCTTCCTTAATCTGTTCGTTCTATCCTTTTGCTTCCAGTGTAACTCCAAGGTATTTAATCTTCTTCCCTATGGTTATTATTTGTTCACCTACCTGCATTTTTCCAGTTCCTCTATTTGTCCTCTTCCGTTTTCTGCGGTGCTAATTCTAGCCCTTTACTTTTTATCTATCTTTTTATCATACTAATTGCCAACTCTAGCCTTTACTACTATGTCTGCATCCCTACCTACTAAAGCTAAGTCATTAGCAAATGCCGTTATCGTCACCCCGACTGGCAGCCGCATTCCGAGAAGCTCATTATATACTAAGTTCCATAATTTGGGTCCTAGTGCTGAGCCTTGTGGTACCCCTCTGGTCAGTCTAAATTTACCCTTCTTGGTCACTAAGTTTCTTCCTTGTAGATAACTCCATATTATCTTGATCGTTTTCTTTGTCAATTCTTTCTTTTTTGCTGCTTTTATAATTGCTTCCCATAGTACGCTATTAAACGCGTTTTGTATATCTAACGCTATTATGATGCAATGCTGTCTTTTCCTATGTGGGCCGCTGTTTGCTTCTTTTGCTTCCGCTTTTATCTTCTCGATAGCTCCTAGCGTCGATTTCCCTTTGGAAAATCCGTATTGTTCACTTTCGCATCCACCCCTTTCTTCTAATTCTTTCTCTATTCTTCTCACAATAACTTTTTCCATTATCTTTGCTAATGTATTGATTAAACAAATTGGTCTATACGATTTTGATTTACCTGTTTCTTTCTTCTTCTCAATCAGCACTAAGTTAGCCTCTTTCCAACATTTCGGGAATGTTCCTTCATTTAGACATCTGTTTATTATTTGTGTTAGTTCTATTTCGTTTCCTTCTAACGCTGCTTTCACTATCTCCGCTGTTATCTTGTCCGGACCTGATGCCTTATTGTTAGGTAGTTCTCTTATGATCTGTTTCATCTCCTCCACTGTTGTCATATCTGCTTCCACTTCTTCACTTGTCTCTGTTGGTTCTTTTACCGCTCTTCCTTTTGGGAACAATTTCTCAATTATTTTTTTCTTCTCCTTCCTCCTCCTTTAAGCACACTCCCTTTGATTTTCCTCCCAGTTTATTCATTGCAATTTTGTACGGCTTTCCCCAGGGGTCTTTATCTATGGAATCTATAATTTCTTTCCAGCATCTCTTCTTGCTGTCTTTTATCGCCTTTCTCAGTGCTTTTCTGTCCATTTTTAATTCTTCTTCTGTCTCTGCAGTGTCTTCCCCTTTTCGTTTCTGCCTTTTGACCTTCCTTCCGGTTTGTATTGTTTTTTTCCTGCTTTCCTTTATCTCATTGCACCACCAGTACGGTTCGTTTCTTCCTCCTTCCCTATACCTAGGGATTGCTTCTTCCGCTGCCTTTCTCAGTTTTTCCGAGTATTGTTTGCATCTTTTCTCTATGTTTTCGCATTCTGTTACTTCTTCTACCTCCATGGCTCTTTTTATCTTCTCTCTGTCCATCCTTCGCACGTTCCATCCTCCTTTTCTTGTGTTTTCTTTTTCCCCTTTTCCGATCGTGTTGTATTTTATATATTTATGTAGGCTCAGCGATTCTTCATCTGTCACGTTCCAGTTGCCTACTACTCCTGCTGTTTCCCACGTTGCTATGGTAATATCGATATGAGACTTAGATCTTCCTCTTACAAATGTTTGTCTGTCGCCATGGTTGCATATCGTTAGATTTACTGTAGCAATCATTTCTTCTAGAATTTGTTCTCTTCTATCGCTCTTTGTCCCTCCCCATCTTGGTGATTTAGCGTTGATATCTCCTCCTATTAGGGTTTTCTTGCTCTTCTGTTTTCTTAAGCTATTTTCTAGTTCTTCAATCCACTTTCGATAATATTCTATACCGCTGTTTGGACTGATGTAGCAACTGTATACTATTATACCTCCTATATCAGCCCACACTATTCCTTCTTTGGGAGTTCCCCACCTTTCCACCTTGTCTTTACACTTCCCCCTTGCTAGGATGGCCGCGTCTGATTCTCCATCTTTGATCCATTCCCCGCTTAACTTTTTTTTATTTGGTTCGCTCACTATCACTATGTCAATTTTTTCTCTCATCACAGTTGCTACCAGTAGGTCATGTGCCTCTCTTTCCCTCCCTATATTTGTTTGGATGATGTTATACATTTTCGGTTATAGGTTCCCTTCCGAGTTGATTCCAACTTTCTTGGTTGTTGTCTTCTATATTCTTTCTTGGTCTTCTAGTTTTCCTACTAATTGTAGCGGGGCATCTTCTCCCTCCAGTTCGATGGCCTAACACCTTACACTCTATGCAATATTCTCTGTTCTTGCAGTTCGCTATTTTGTGTCCTTCTTTTTCGCATTTTATGCACAACAACGATCTGTCTTCCCCTCTGCATTCCGCCGCTACGTGTCCCTTCATCCAACATTTATAGCATTGGCTCTCATTCGCTTTTGCTCTTTCCGTTCTGCATCTTATGAGTCCTATGTTTATACTTCCTATTTTTATTATATTTTCCGCTGAGTCTTTGTCCATCTTAATTATGGCCGTTTGTATTTCCCTGTACCCTTTCTTTAGTGATATAATCACGATTTCTTTATTGTCCACTTTCCCTTTAATCAGTTCCTCTCTGCTGATCTCTGGACTTATACCTTTAATCATAACCAGTTCTCCTGTTAGCTCTTTGCTCGCTTTACTTATATTAAATCTTTCCATTCCTTCTCTTATCTTTTCTATTTCTTTTTCGGTCTCATTTGCGTTTGTTACTAATAGCAACTCTCCTTTCTTTGATTCTCTTATTTCTTTAAATATCGTACCTTTTATATGAATTTTTGTCTGTTTTAATAGATCTGCATATGTTACCCCTTCTTTGCTCACGACTATAGCTCCTGTTTCAGGTCTTTTTTCCCCAGTTATTTGCGTAGATTGTAGTTGTGGCGGAATGCACATTCTCATTTTTGTCTTGGTTTTTCTTCCCGCTATTTCCATAATTTTTCTCGCTTCTCTTAGTGCAATTCCATTTGGTATGGGAATATTAATTTCCTCAATGTTCAGCTCATTTGCTTTGTTCAGCACTCTTTCAATAGCGTCTAGCATATTTATAGTCGCTTTTTCTCCCGTTTCGTACTTCTGTTTGATTATATGCACCTTTTCCAATTTTTTACCAAAAAATTGCAAAAAAATCAACTGTCAATTTCATTTATATGCATTGTTGAGCTACGGCCACACCTAACGGGACAAATCACGAAAAACTAACTCAACAAATCACGTCAAGTTGATTATCTCGGTCGCCTGTAAGCGTACGGCAAAATTTTTTTTACCAAAAAAATGCAAAAAATCAACTGTCAATTTCATTTATATGCATTGTTGAGCTACGGCCACACCTAACGGGACAAATCACGAAAAACTAACCTAACCTAACTTAACAAATCACGTCAAATTGATTATCTCGGTCGCCTGAAAGCGCGCGGCAAAAATTTTTTTACCAAAAAATTGCAAAAAAATCAACTGTCAATTTCATTTATATGCATTGTTGAGCTACGGCCACACCTAACGGGACAAATCACGAAAAACTAACTTAACAAATCACGTCAAATTGATTATCTCGGTCGCCTGTAAGCGTACGGCAAAATTTTTTTTACCAAAAAATTGCAAAAAAATCAACTGTCAATTTTATTTATATGCATTGTTGAGCTACGGCCACACCTAACGGGACAAATCACGAAAAACTAATCTAACCTAACTTAACAAATCACGTCAAATTGATTATCTCGGTCGCCTGAAAGCGCGCGGCAAAAATTTTTTTACCAAAAAATTGCAAAAAAATCAACTGTCAATTTCATTTATATGCATTGTTGAGCTACGGCCACACCTAACGGGACAAATCACGAAAAACTAACTTAACAAATCACGTCAAATTGATTATCTCGGTCGCCTGTAAGCGTACGGCAAAAAAATTTTTACCAAAAAATTGCAAAAAAATCAACTGTCAATTTCATTTATATGCATTGTTGAGCTACGGCCACACCTGACGGGACAAATCACGAAAAACTAACCTAGGAATTTAGATGGGTCTGTTGACTACCCTCAGGAGCAATTGCGTCCCTGCCCTTCACCGTTTAGTGCCTCTTTTGCCCTTCGAAACGCAAAAAAACCGTGTTTTTGGCGGTTATTTTAAAATTGCCGCCAAGGTGCTAGGAATATCGGAGTCGGACCCCCAAAATCGTAATCAGGGGTTCATTTTACGTCAGGAAATGTAAAAAAACCGACTCTTTCGATCGCCGAAGGAGAACCCCTTGCAGCACGAACTTCCGCTTTCTCCGACAACCTACTGGGGTCAGTGGCTTCACACAAAAAAATCTGGGTTCTCATCGGCCGGCTAGAAGTATGTTAGTTTCACGCATTTAGAATTTTTAAATTGACCAAAAATAGCCATTTTTGCATAAGAGGGGGATATGTTGGGAACATCGAAACGACGATATCAAAATCGTAATCGGGGCTCCAAATTACCCCAGAAAACAAAAAATTACAAACTTTCATCCACATTTGTAGATTTTACTGTGATAAAACACGAGTTTACGTACGTACTAAGCGATACAATCGATCGCCGAAGGTAAACCCTTTGACTTACGGACTTCCGGTTTGCGAGAGCATCTGCCGTGGTCTGTTGGCTTGCCGCTGGAGCAATTGCGTCTTCCTCGGCCTCTTAAAACTATATTTGTTTCACACGTTTTCGTAATAAAAATACACCGAAAATCAGCAATGAACTAGAAGGTGAACGGTTCAGAATATCGAAACGGCGATTCCGGAATCGTAATCGGGGGTCCAAATTACCCCAGTAACCAAAAAATTACCAACATTGGTCCACGTTTGCGAGTTTTAGAGCGGCAACGTGAGCTTATGTACGTGTTCGCGATAAAACCGAAACTTTCGTCGATCGCCGAAGGAAAATCCTTTGACCTACGGACTTCCGGTTTGGCAGGAATTTAGATGGGTCTGTTGACTACCCTCAGGAGCAATTGCGTCCCTGCCCTTCACCGTTTAGTGCCTCTTTTGCCCTTCGAAACGCAAAAAAACCGTGTTTTTGGCGGTTATTTTAAAATTGCCGCCAAGGTGCTAGGAATATCGGAGTCGGACCCCCAAAATCGTAATCAGGGGTTCATTTTACGTCAGGAAATGTAAAAAAACCGACCTTTTTATCCAAAAATTGAAAAAATCCTAGCCCAAATAGATGAAAGACCCCCCCCTTTGGTATGTTTTGACTCTTTCGATCGCCGAAGGAGAACCCCTTGCAGCACGAACTTCCGCTTTCTCCGACAACCTACTGGGGTCAGTGGCTTCACACAAAAAAATCTGGGTCCTCATCGGCCGGCTAGAAGTATGTTAGTTTCACGCATTTAGAATTTTTAAATTGACCAAAAATAGCCATTTTTGCATAAGAGGGGGATATGTTGGGAACATCGAAACGACGATATCAAAATCGTAATCGGGGCTCCAAATTACCCCAGAAAACAAAAAATTACAAACTTTCATCCACATTTGTAGATTTTACTGTGATAAAACACGAGTTTACGTACGTACTAAGCGATACAATCGATCGCCGAAGGTAAACCCTTTGACTTACGGACTTCCGGTTTGCGAGAGCATCTGCCGTGGTCTGTTGGCTTGCCGCTGGAGCAATTGCGTCCTCCTCGGCCTCTTAAAACTATATTTGTTTCACACGTTTTCGTAATAAAAATACACCGAAAATCAGCTATGAACTAGAAGGTGAACGGTTCAGAATATCGAAACGGCGATTCCGGGATCGTAATCGGGGGTCCAAATTACACCAGTAACCAAAAAATTACCAACAATGGTCCACGTTTGCGAGTTTTAGTGCGGCAACGTGAGCTTATGTACGTGTTCGCGATAAAACCGAAACTTTCGTCGATCGCCGAAGGAAAATCCTTTGACCTACGGACTTCCGGTTTGGCAGGAATTTAGATGGGTCTGTTGACTACCCTCAGGAGCAATTGCGTCCCTGCCCTTCACCGTTTAGTGCCTCTTTTGCCCTTTGAAACGCAAGAAAACCGTGTTTTTGGCGGTTATTTTAAAATTGCCGCCAAGGTGCTAGGAATATCGGAGTCGGACCCCCAAAATTGTAATCAGGGGTTCATTTTACGTCAGGAAATGTAAAAAAACCGACCTTTTTATCCAAAAATTGAAAAAATCCTAGCCCAAATAGATGAAAGACCCCCCCCCTTTGGTATGTTTTGACTCTTTCGATCGCCGAAGGAGAACCCCTTGCAGCACGAATTTCCGCTTTTTCCGACAACCTACTGGGGTCAGTGGCTTCACACAAAAAAATCTGGGTCCTCATCGGCCGGCTAGAAGTATGTTAGTTTCACGCATTTAGAATTTTTAAATTGACCAAAAATAGCCATTTTTGCATAAGAGGGGGATATGTTTTGAACATCGAAACGACGATATCAAAATCGTAATCGGGGCTCCAAATTACCCCAGAAAACAAAAAATTACAAACTTTCATCCACATTTGTAGATTTTACTGTGATAAAACACGAGTTTACGTACGTACTAAGCGATACAATCGATCGCCGAAGGTAAACCCTTTGACTTACGGACTTCCGGTTTGCGAGAGCATCTGCCGTGGTCTGTTGGCTTGCCGCTGGAGCAATTGCGTCCTCCTCGGCCTCTTAAAACTATATTTGTTTCACACGTTTTCGTAATAAAAATACACCGAAAATCAGCTATAAACTAGAAGGTGAACGGTTCAGAATATCGAAACGGCGATTCCGGAATCGTAATCGGGGGTCCAAATTACCCCAGTAACCAAAAAATTACCAACATTGGTCCACGTTTGCGAGTTTTAGTGCGGCAACGTGAGCTTATGTACGTGTTCGCGATAAAACCGAAACTTTCGTCGATCGCCGAAGGAAAATCCTTTGACCTACGGACTTCCGGTTTGGCAGGAATTTAGATGGGTCTGTTGACTACACTCAGGAGCAATTGCGTCCCTGCCCTTCACCGTTTAGTGCCTCTTTTGCCCTTCGAAACGCAAAAAAACCGTGTTTTTAGCGGTTATTTTAAAATTGCCGCCAAGGTGCTAGGAATATCGGAGTCGGACCCCCAAAATCGTAATCAGGGGTTCATTTTACGTCAGGAAATGTAAAAAAAACGACCTTTTTATCCAAAAATTGAAAAATCCTAGCCCAAATAGATGAAAGACCCCCCCTTTGGTATGTTTTGACTCTTTCGATCGCCGAAGGAGAACCCCTTGCAGCACGAACTTCCGCTTTCTCCGACAACCTACTGGGGTCAGTGGCTTCACACAAAAAAATCTGGGTCCTCATCGGCCGGCTAGAAGTATGTTAGTTTCACGCATTTAGAATTTTTAAATTGACCAAAAATAGCCATTTTTGCATAAGAGGGGGATATGTTGGGAACATCGAAACGACGATATCAAAATCGTAATCGGGGCTCCAAATTACCCCAGAAAACAAAAAATTACAAACTTTCATCCACATTTGTAGATTTTACTGTGATAAAACACGAGTTTACGTACGTACTAAGCGATACAATCGATCGCCGAAGGTAAACCCTTTGACTTACGGACTTTCGGTTTGCGAGAGCATCTGCCGTGGTCTGTTGGCTTGCCGCTGGAGCAATTGCGTCCTCCTCGGCCTCTTAAAACTATATTTGTTTCACACGTTTTCGTAATAAAAATACACCGAAAATCAGCAATGAACTAGAAGGTGAACGGTTCAGAAAATCGAAACGGCGATTCCGGAATCGTAATCGGGGGTCCAAATTACCCCAGTAACCAAAAAATTACCAACATTGGTCCACGTTTGCGAGTTTTAGAGCGGCAACGTGAGCTTATGTACGTGTTCGCGATAAAACCGAAACTTTCGTCGATCGCCGAAGGAAAATCCTTTGACCTACGGACTTCCGGTTTGGCAGGAATTTAGATGGGTCTGTTGACTACCCTCAGGAGCAATTGCGTCCCTGCCCTTCACCGTTTAGTGCCTCTTTTGCCCTTCGAAACGCAAAAAAACCGTGTTTTTGGCGGTTATTTTAAAATTGCCGCCAAGGTGCTAGGAATATCGGAGTCGGACCCCCAAAATCGTAATCAGGGGTTCATTTTACGTCAGGAAATGTAAAAAAACCGACCTTTTTATCCAAAAATTGAAAAAATCCTAGCCCAAATAGATGAAAGACCCCCCCCTTTGGTATGTTTTGACTCTTTCGATCGCCGAAGGAGAACCCCTTGCAGCACGAACTTCCGCTTTCTCCGACAACCTACTGGGGTCAGTGGCTTCACACAAAAAAATCTGGGTCCTCATCGGCCGGCTAGAAGTATGTTAGTTTCACGCATTTAGAATTTTTAAATTGACCAAAAATAGCCATTTTTGCATAAGAGGGGGATATGTTGGGAACATCGAAACGACGATATCAAAATCGTAATCGGGGCTCCAAATTACCCCAGAAAACAAAAAATTACAAACTTTCATCCACATTTGTAGATTTTACTGTGATAAAACACGAGTTTACGTACGTACTAAGCGATACAATCGATCGCCGAAGGTAAACCCTTTGACTTACGGACTTCCGGTTTGCGAGAGCATCTGCCGTGGTCTGTTGGCTTGCCGCTGGAGCAATTGCGTCCTCCTCGGCCTCTTAAAACTATATTTGTTTCACACGTTTTCGTAATAAAAATACACCGAAAATCAGCTATGAACTAGAAGGTGAACGGTTCAGAATATCGAAACGGCGATTCCGGAATCGTAATCGGGGGTCCAAATACACCAGTAACCAAAAAATTACCAACAATGGTCCACGTTTGCGAGTTTTAGTGCGGCAACGTGAGCTTATGTACGTGTTCGCGATAAAACCGAAACTTTCGTCGATCGCCGAAGGAAAATCCTTTGACCTACGGACTTCCGGTTTGGCAGGAATTTAGATGGGTCTGTTGACTACCCTCAGGAGCAATTGCGTCCCTGCCCTTCACCGTTTAGTGCCTCTTTTGCCCTTCGAAACGCAAAAAAACCGTGTTTTTGGCGGTTATTTTAAAATTGCCGCCAAGGTGCTAGGAATATCGGAGTCGGACCCCCAAAATCGTAATCAGGGGTTCATTTTACGTCAGGAAATGTAAAAAAACCGACCTTTTTATCCAAAAATTGAAAAAATCCTAGCCCAAATAGATGAAAGACCCCCCCCTTTGGTATGTTTTGACTCTTTCGATCGCCGAAGGAGAACCCCTTGCAGCACGAATTTCCGCTTTTTCCGACAACCTACTGGGGTCAGTGGCTTCACACAAAAAAATCTGGGTCCTCATCGGCCGGCTAGAAGTATGTTAGTTTCACGCATTTAGAATTTTTAAATTGACCAAAAATAGCCATTTTTGCATAAGAGGGGGATATGTTTTGAACATCGAAACGACGATATCAAAATCGTAATCGGGGCTCCAAATTACCCCAGAAAACAAAAAATTACAAACTTTCATCCACATTTGTAGATTTTACTGTGATAAAACACGAGTTTACGTACGTACTAAGCGATACAATCGATCGCCGAAGGTAAACCCTTTGACTTACGGACTTCCGGTTTGCGAGAGCATCTGCCGTGGTCTGTTGGCTTGCCGCTGGAGCAATTGCGTCCTCCTCGGCCTCTTAAAACTATATTTGTTTCACACGTTTTCGTAATAAAAATACACCGAAAATCAGCTATAAACTAGATGGTGAACGGTTCAGAATATCGAAACGGCGATTCCGGAATCGTAATCGGGGGTCCAAATTACCCCAGTAACCAAAAAATTACCAACATTGGTCCACGTTTGCGAGTTTTAGTGCGGCGACGTGATATTGCTACATTTGTGGATTTTACTTTTTGCATTTGGGTCGAGCGGCCATCTTGTAAGGCAACGTTGCCATTCGCGTTTTTCCGCGCCTCCTCGATTAGCTCGCTTGCTATTGGTCGTGGACCAATAGTCAATACAGACGAAAAATCCGCCAAAAAATTAGCTACATTTTTTGCATTTGGGTCGAGCGGACATCTTGTAAGGCAACGTTGCCATTCGCGTTTTTCCGCGCCTCCTCGAATAGCTCGCTTGCTATTGGTCGTGGACCAAAAGTCCATACAGACGAAAAATCCGCCAAAAAATTAGCTACATTTTTTGCATTTGGGTCGAGAGGCCATCTTGTAAGGCAACGTTGCCATTTGCGTTTTTCCGCGCCCCCTCGAATAACTCGCTTGCTATTGGTCGTGGATCAAAAGTCAATACAGACGAAAAATCCGATAAAAAAATAGCTACATTTTTTGCATTTGGGTCGAGCGGCCATCTTGTAAGACAACGTTGCCTTTCGCGTCTTTCCGCGCCTCCTCGAATAGCTCGCTTGCTATTGGTCGTGGACCAAAAGTCAATACAGACGAAAAATCCGCCAAAAAATTAGCTACATTTTTTGACTTGGGTCGAGCGGCCATCTTGTAAGGCAACGTTGCCATACGCGTTTTTCCGCGCCTTCTCGAATAGCTCGCTTGCTATTGGTCGTGGACCAAAAGTCAATACAGACGAAAAATCCGCCAAAAAATTAGCTACATTTTTTGCATTTGGGTCGAGCGGCCATCTTGTAAGGCAACGTTGCCATTCGCGTTTTTCCGCGCCATCTTGGACACCATCTTGGACGCCATTCTGTTTTTCACTATCTTGGCCTCCATCTTGGACGCCATTTTCTTTTCCACCATCTTGGCCGCCATCTTACCCGCAATTTTTTTTTTCCACCATCTTGGCCGCCATCTTGGCCGTTATTTTGTTTTCCGCCATCTTGGACGCCATCTTGGACACCATCTTAGCTGCCGTTTTGTTTTCCACTATCTTGGACGCTATTTTAGACACCATCTTGGACACCATCTTGGACACCATCTTGGACACCATCTTGGACACCATCTTGGACACCAACTTGGCCGCCATATTGTTTTCTACCATCTTGGACGCCATCTTGGACACCATCCTGGACGCCATCTTGACCGCCGTTTTGTTTTCCGGCATCTTGGCCGCCCTTTTGTTTTCCACTATCCTGGCCGCCATCTTTGCCGCCATTTTGTTTCTTGCCATCTTGTCCGCCATCTTGTTCGCCATTTTGTTTTCCGCTATCTTAGCCGCCTATTTGTTTTCCACCATTTTGGCCGCCATCTTGGCCGCCACTTTGTATTCCGCCATCTTGGCCGCCATTTTTTTTTCTAGCTTCTTGGCCGCCATTATGTTTTCCGCTATCTTGGCCGCCATCTTGTCCGCCATTTTGCTTTCCGACATCTTGGCCGCCATTTTGTTTTCCACCATCTTGGACGCTATTTTGTTTTTCACTATCTTGGCCGCCATCTTGGCCGCCATTTTGTTTTTCGCCATCTTGGCCGCCATTTTGTTTTCCACCATCTTGTCCGCCATTTTGTTTTCCACTATCTTATCCGCCATTTTGTTTTCCGCCATCATGTCCGCCATTTTGTTTTCCGCCATCTTGGCCGCCATTTTGTTTTTCGCCATCTTGGACGCCATCTTGGACGCCATTTTGGCCGCCATTTTGTATTCCGCCATCTTAGCCGCCATTTTTTTTCCACCATCTTGGCCGCCACTTTGTTTTCCACCATCTTGGCCGCCATTTTGTTTTCCGCCATCTTAGCCGCTATCTTGTCCGCCATTTTGCTTTCCGCCATCTTGGCCGCCATTTTGTTTTCCGCTATCTTGGACGCCATCTTGGACGCCATCTTGGACACCATCTTGGACGCCATTTTGTTTTCTACCATCTTGGACGCCATTTTGTTTTCCGAAATTTTGGCCGCCATTTTGTTTTCCACTATCTTGGACGCCATCATGGACACCATCTTGGACGCCATCTTGGACGCTATCTTGTCCGCCATCTTGTCCGCCATTTTGTTTTTTGCCATCTTGGCCGCTATTTTGTTTTCCACTATCTTGGACGCCATCATGGACACCATCTTGAACGCCATTTTTATTTTTGCCATCTTGGCCGCCATTTTGTTTACCAACTTCTTGGCCGCCATTTTGTTTTTCGCTATTTTGGACACCATCTTGGACGCCATCTTGGCCGCCATTTTGTTTTTTGCCATCTTGAACGCCATCTTGGACGCCATCTTGGCCGAAATTTTGTTTTTCGCCATCTTGGCTGCCATTTCGTTTTCCGCCATTTTGGCCGCCATTTTGTTTTCCACCTTCTTGGCCGCCATTTTGTTTTTCGCTATCTTGGACGCCATCTTAGACACCATTTTGGTCGTCATATTGTTTTCCACCATCTTAGCCGCTATTTTGTTCTCCGCCATCTTGGACGCCATCTTGGCCGCCATTTTGTTTTTTGCCATCTTGGACGCCATATTGGCCGCCATTTTGTTTTCCACCATCTTGGACGCAATCTTAGACACCATCTTGGACGCCATCTTGGCCGCCATTTTGTTTTTCGCTATCTTGGACGCCATCTTGGCCAAAATTTTGTTTTTCGCCATCTTGGCCGCCATTTTGTTTTCCGCCATCTTGGACATTATCTTGGACGCCATCTTAACCGCCATTTTGTTGTTCACCTTCTTAGCCGCCATCTTAGCCGCCATCTTAGCCGCCCTTTTGTTTTCCACCATCTTGGCCGCCATCTTGGCCGTTATTTTGTTTTCCACCATCTTGGCCGCTATCTTGGCTTTCATTTTGTTGTCCGCCATTTTGGCCGCCATTTTGTTTTCTACCATCTTAGCCGCCATTTTGTTTCCCACTATCTTGGCCGCCATCTTGGCTGACATCATGTACGCTTTTTTGTTTTCCGCCATTTTGGACGCCATCTTGGACGCCACCTTTGCCGCCATTTTGGCCGCCATTTTGTTTTCCACATTCTTGGACGCCATCTTGGACACTATCTTAGACGCCATAATAAAAACCATTAAAAACCTTTAACTTAACCTAACCTAACCTTAAAACTACTAAAACTTTAAAAACCTTAAACCTACCCTAACCTACCCTAACCTAACTTTAAAAAACCTTTAGAAACCCAATAAAAACTATTAAAAACCTTTAACCTAACTTAACCTAACCTTAAAACCTTAAAAACCTTAAGCCTACCCTAACCTAACTTTAAAATACCATCAAAAACCCAATAAAAACCATTAAAAACCTTTAACCTAACCTAACCTTACCATTAAAAACCTTTAACCTAACGTAACCTAACCTTAAAAACCTTAAACCTACGTAACCTAACCTTAAAAAAACCATTAAAAACCCATTAAAAACCATTAGAAACCTTTATCCTAACCTAACCTAACCTTGAAACCATTAACACCATAAAAACCTTAAACCTACCCTAACCTAATCTTAAAATACAATTAAAAACTAATAAAAACCATTAAAAATCTTTAACCTAACCTTAAAAACCTTAAACCTTCTCTAACCTAACCTTAAAAAACCATTAAAACCTTAATAAAAACCAATAAAAACTCTTAACCTAATCTAACCTAATCTTAAAACCATTAAAACCTTAAAAACCTTAAACCTACCCTAACCAAACCTTAAAAAAACCATTAAAAACCCAATAAAAATCATTAAAAACTTTTAATCTAACCTAACCTAACGTTAAAACAAGTTAAACCTGACAAACCTTAAACCTACTCTAACCTAACCTTAGAATACAATTAAAAACCCAATAAAAACTATTAAAACCTTTAACATAACCTAACCTAACCTTAAAACCTTTAAAACCTTAAAAACCTTAAACCTACCCTAACCTACCCTTAAAAAACCATTAAAAACCTAATAGAAACCATTAAAAACCTTTAACCCAACCTAACCTAACCTTAAAAACTTGAAACCTACCCTAACCTAACCTTAAAATATCATTAAAAACCCAATAAACACTATTTAAAACCTTTAACCTAACCTAACCTAACCTTAAAACCATTCAATCCTTAGAAACCTTAAACCTATTCTAACCTAACCTTAAAAAACTTATAAAAACCCAATAAAAACCATTCAAAACCTTTAACCTAACCTAACCTAACCTTAAAATCATTAAAACTTTAAACCTACCCTAAACAAACCTTAAAAAACTATTAAAAACCCAATAAAAACCATTAAAAACCTTTAACCTAACCTAACCTTAAAACCATTAAAACCTTGAAAACCTTAAACCTATTCTAACCTAACCTTAAAAAACCATTAAAACCCAATAAAAAACCATTAAAAACCTTTAACCTAACCTAACCTAACCTAACCTTAAAACCATTAAAACCTTAAAAACCTTAAACCTACTCTAACCTAACCTTAAAAAACCATTAAAAACCCAATAAAAACCATTAAAAACCTTTAACCTAACCTAACCTAACCTTAATACTTTAGAAACCTCAAACCTAACCTTAAAAAACTATTAAAAAATCCAATAAAAACCATTAAAAACCGTTAATCTAACCTAACGTAACCTTAAAACCATTAAAACCTTAAACCTACCCTAACCTAACTTTAAAAAACCAATAAAAACCAAATAAAAACGAATAAAAACCTTTAACCTAACCTAACTATAAAACCAATAAAACTTTAAAAACCCTAAACCAATCCTAACCTAACCTTAAAAAACCATTAAAAACCCAATAAAAACCATTAAAAACCTTAAACTTAACCTAACCTTAAAAACCTTAAACCTACCCTAACCAAAACTTAAAAAACCATTAAAAACCCAATAAAAACCATTAAAAACCTTTAGCCTAACCTAAAATAACCTTAAAACCATTAAAACCTTAAGAACCTTAAACCTACCCTAACCTAACCTTAAAAAAACCATTAAAAACCCAATAAATACCATTAAAAACTTTTTTTTTTTTTTTTTTTTTTTTAGGTTTGGGCTTTGGTTAAGTTTAAGGTTTGGGCTTTGGTTAAGTTTGAGCTTTGAGCTTTGAGCTTTGAGCTTTGAGCTTTGAGCTTTGGTTAAGTTTGAGCTTTGAGCCTTGGTTACTTGGTTAGGTTTGAACTTTGAGCTATGGCCAAGTTTGAGTTTTGAGCTTTGGTTACGTTTGATCTTTGAGCTTTGGTTAGGTTTGAGCTTTGATTGGGTTAGGTTTGAGTTTTGGTTGGGTTAGGTTTGAGCTTTGGTTGGGTTAGGTTTGAGCTTTGAGCTTTGGTTAGGTTTAAGCTTTGAACTTTGGTTAGGTTTGAGCTTTGAGCTTTGAGCATTGGTAAAGTTTGAGCTTTGAACTTTTGTTAGGTTTGAGCTTTGGTTGGGTTAGGTTTGAGCTTTGGTTAGGTTTGAGCTTTGAGCTTTTAGCTTTGGTTAGGTTTAAGCTTTGAACTTTGGTTAGGTTTGAGCTTTGAGCTTTGGTTGGGTTAGGTTTGAGTTTTGAGCTCTGAGCTTTGGTTAGGTTTGAGCTTTGAACTTTGGTTAGGTTTGAGCTTTGGTTGGGTTAGGTTTGAGCTTTGGTCGGGTTAGGTTTGAGCTTTGAGCTTTGGTTAGGTTGAAGCTTTGAACTTTAGTTAGGTTTAAGCTTTTTTTTAAGCTTTGGTTGGGTTAGGTTTGAGCTTTGAGCTTTGGTTAGGTTTGAGCTTTGAGCTTTAGTTAGGTTTGAGCATTGAGCTTTGGTTGGGTTAGGTTTGAGCTTTGAGCTTTGATTAGGTTTGAGCTTTGAGCTTTAGTTAGGTTTGAGCATTGAGCTTTGGTTGGGTTAGGTTAGGTTAGGTTAGGTTAGGTTAGGTTAGGTTAGGTTAGGTTAGGTTAGGTTAGGTTAGGTTAGGTTAGGTTAGGTTAGGTTAGGTTAGGTTAGGTTAGGTTAGGTTAGGTTAGGTTAGGTTAGGTTAGGCTAGGTTAGGTTAGGTTAGGTTAGGTTAGGTTAGGTTAGGTTAGGTTAGGTTAGGTTAGGTTAGGTTAGGTTAGGTTAGGTTAGGTTAGGTTAGGTTAGGTTAGGTTAGGTTAGGTTAGGTTAGGTTAGGTTAGGTTAGGTTAGGTTAGGTTAGGTTAGGTTAGGTTAGGTTAGGTTAGGTTAGGTTAGGTTAGGTTAGGTTAGGTTAGGTTAGGTTAGGTTAGGTTAGGTTAGGTTAGGTTAGGTTAGGTTAGGTTAGGTTAGGTTAGGTTAGGTTAGGTTAGGTTAGGTTAGGTTAGGTTAGGTTAGGTTAGGTTAGGTTAGGTTAGGTTAGGTTAGGTTAGGTTAGGTTAGGTTAGGTTAGGTTAGGTTAGGTTAGGTTAGGTTAGGTTAGGTTAGGTTAGGTTAGGTTAGGTTAGGTTAGGTTAGGTTAGGTTAGGTTAGGTTAGGTTAGGTTAGGTTAGGTTAGGTTAGGTTAGGTTAGGTTAGGTTAGGTTAGGTTAGGTTAGGTTAGGTTCCTGGACCCCAAATTTTGGGGGCAAGGGAAGGTGAAACCCATTCCAGGCGCGTCCCCGGGTGGCGGATAGGGGATTGCACACGCGGACCAACACCATTGCACGGTAGCCATGCTTATGGGACTACCTTTTCTTCTTCTTTTTCTACTTTGAACTGTCGGCCTCTCTTGGTCAAACTCTTGGATCTACTCTGGATCACTTTCGGCAACCTATGCTATTAGGTTACGAGGGCTAGGAAACCAAACATCTCTCTTGCATCTTTTTTCCTTACTTCCTTTTTTCTTCTAACCCGGGCGGAACTCAACGCCGACAAAACAATATACTATGAGAGTGAGCGGCTGCCAGTAGCCAAATACTGGAAAAGAATTAAGCTTCCCAACGGTAGGTCATGAAGCTAGTAGTGACCCGATAGGGCTCTGCCGTTGGGAATGTATGCACCCTATAGGCTGTCCATAAGCCGTAAAAAAATGGAGAAAACATGAATTCACAACAAGAATCAGCCTCGGACAAAAAAGCACCAGAAGGAGGGGTTACCTTCGGTGTTGATTCCCAAACCCAAATTGACGACACTGCAAACGAAAAGGACATGAGTATGGATTTGATTACGGGTCCGTTTAACACGGACCCATTTGGGAGAAGGAGCTGCTTAACGCAGAGATCGCCGCCAGAACAGGCCGCGACAGGCAACGTGGGCCAAGAAACTAAGAGGAAAAGGGTGGAGACTCCTCCAGACGCAAAACGGCCGCAAAAAGAAACGGCCATCTTAATAAAGAAGGCCACTGTAGAGTTATCCGCGAGAAAGGGCCTTGTCGAAAGCATGCTTACAAGCATATGCACGCTAGTAAAGCTAGTCTCAGAAAACTCGAACACCAAGAAGGAGATGAAAGAAGAGATTTCAAAGCTGCAGCGAAAAGCAACTAAGCTAAAGAGTGACGGGTCCTTCGATTTTGTAGAGGAAATGATACAAAGCCTTACATGTTTGGAGGAGGAAGAGAGGAAGAGGGCCACTACAAAAAAACTAGAGTGGCTCGAAGCTGACAAAGAAAAGCAGCTTCGAGGGCGGATCTCGGAACTCACTGGCGAGATTGCAGCGCTCAAGAAAGAGGCAGAAGAAAAAAAGAAGGGTGAGAGTGTGATAGATGAAAGACAGGAGGAATGTATGGTCCAGCTACCGGAGATAAGGGTGAGTTGTAAAGGGTGCGGGTGCATGGGTATATGCGTTAAAAGTGTGAATGAGGATGAGAGGAAAATGCAGAAGGATGCAGAGGATGCTTTGTTGGGTGAAATATGGGAGGAAATGGGTAAGGAAAGAGGGAAATCAGGGGAGGGCTTTTTTAAATTTATGAGAGAGGGGTGCCCAAAAAAGGTATTTAGACGAACGAGGGTGGTAGTAGGGGTCCCAAAAAAAGGGGACAACGCCCTCGTTATAGTTGACGTGGGAAATGTGGCCGAAAACCCCATCACAAAATTATACGGGGAAAAGGGGGCTACGATAAAAGAGTTGTTAACGGGGGGTAAACTGGGTGACGGAAAACTGGCTTGCGTGGCTCAGGAAGCAAGCGCTTTTCTAGACGGGGAGCAGATGGCCATGGACAGGAGTTTCACCTTCCTGTTGGGTGCTGGCGAAGACCTGGAAGTCAGGGGGGAGGAATTTCTGGCCATGGCGGCAAAAGCGTTGGCGGCGGTGCAGGAGCGGAACATAACAACCCTCGCGGTTGTGTTGGCCTCGGGAAGGGAAACGGAGAGTGTGAGGAAGGTGATGGAGTGGGCTTCGGAAGGAACGGAGTTGGAGATGACCATTCACACTCCCCGTCCCAAGGGCGCGGAAGGGCCGGTTCAAGTGGAGGGAGGGGACACCTGGAGTAAAGTCGTAAGGAGGGGTAAAAGCCGAAAGACGACGGACCTTCGGGTGGAGGGAAAAACCTTAGGGGCTAATTACGCCGAACGCCTCAAGGCAATTAAAGCGCGAGTAGGGGAGTCTGCCGGAGTTAAGGTCCTCGACGCCAGGGAGATGGCCTCAGGGGAAATAAGGCTTAGGCTGCAGGGGGGAGGAGAGAAATCTGTTGATGCCTTCAGGGAAGCCCTCAACAAGGACCATGAAAGTTCCAAGTTGGAGGTGAAGGCATTAAGCAGAAGAGGGAAGGTGCTGGTGTGGGGATTAGATGGGGCAATTACACAGGGTGAAATATGCGCTGCCATCAACAAAATTGTTGGCAACTCAGAAGGTAGGGGTTGCGAGGTTGACAGCCTTAGGAGTCAAAAAAACAGGTGGGGTCGGCAAGACCAGTACGCCGTGGTCACGCTGGACAGGGGTCCACGCGCGCATCTTTTAGACTTAGGAAGGGTAAACGTAGGGTGGGCGCGCTGCAGGGTGGAGGCCTTTGCTGAAGTGGACCGCTGCTTTAATTGCCAGGAGCTCGGTCACATCGCAGCAGGGTGTACGGCCGAGAAAGTGGGCAAGCGCTGCCATAAATGCGGACAGCTGGGGCATTTGGTCAGAGACTGCGGCGGGGAAGCGCACTGCAGAACTTGCGACAAGGTAGGTCATAGGACTTCATCCATGGCCTGTCCAAAATTTAGGGAGATGGCGGAGCGGAAGAAGGGGGTGGGAAGGGAGGCGCCGTCTGTGTCGGGATGCTGACCGTTGTCCAAATAAACCTGAACAGGTCGGCTGCATCTAGCGACCTCACGATGCAGCTGTGCGCGGAGATCGGGGCGGACATCGCGTTGATCTCTGAACCCAACGTACGCACGGCAAAGGGAAACGCCTGGTTTATGGACGACAGGGAGGACGCAGCGCTGGCGGTGCTAAACAGTGGGTTGGGAATCGGGAAACGCGGGAAAGGGGAAGGTTTTGTGTGGGCTCAAGTGGGTGGGAGATTTTACGTGTCCTGCTATGCCTCGCCAAATAAGGCACTGCAAGATCTGGAGGACATACTGGGATGCGTAAGGTCTCAACTGGGTATGGGAATCAGGGATGCCATTATAGGGGGGGATTTTAATGCAAAGTGCCCCATCTGGGGAGGGAACGTGGAGGACGGGAGGGGTCGTTTGCTAGCGGAATGGGCCGCGTGTATCAATTTGACACCAATGAACGATGGGGTAGCGCCCACTTTCTGGAGGGGAGAGGCACGATCATACATCGACGTGACCTTCTGCGGGACTAGTGTAGTGGGGTTGGCGTCGGGGTGGGAGGTGATGGAAGAGGAGTGCCTCAGCGACCATCGTCCCATCAGGTTTGGCGTTGGTAGAACGGCTCCGTCGCGTGCAAGGGACGTGGATCAAAGCGGGTGGGTTATAACGTCGGGAGGGTTAAAAAAAGTGTGTAGGGATTTTGGGGAGCTTGGGGTAGGGGAGGTTGAAAATGCGGCGCAGTTGTGCGAGAGCATAAAGCATCTTTGCGATCTTCATCTCATCAGAAAGGGGCGTCAAATCGGAAGACGTCCTAAATACTGGTGGAATGAGGAGATCGCGAAAGCAAGGATGCTTTGCAACAAGGCTCGTAGAGCGCTCACTAGAGCTAACGCAATGGGGAGGGGTAATGGGGTTTTAGTCGGGGAATACAAGGGGTTAAAAAAGAGGCTGGGGGGTCTCATCAAGTCGGCCAAGAGAGAGAAGTGGAAGCTCCTGGTCGATGAAGTTGATGCTGACGTATGGGGCAGGGGATTTAAAATTGTGATGGGGAAAGTGGGCAGGAGACCGCCGAAGGTGAACACGGAGGTTCAGAAAGTGGTAGTAGAAGAGCCTTTTCCAGCGCAAGTGGGGAGGGTTTTTAGGAGATGGCCAGTAGAGGCTGGGGGCGTCCGACTCTTCACGGAAGGAGAACTTTTGGAAGCCACGGCAAAAATTAGACCGGGGAAGGCACCGGGGCCTGACGGGTTTCCTACGGAACTTGTCAAAGCCCTAATCGGACGGTGCCCTGAAGCCTGGCTTAGAGTCTACAATCGGTGCCTGGTCGAAGGAAGTTTTCCGGAAGTGTGGAAGAGAGCAAACCTGGTCTTGCTGGATAAGGGGAAGGGAGGTATGGGGGCTAGGGCGTATCGTCCAATCTGTCTCCTGGACGTGGGGGGGAAAATCCTCGAACATTTGGTGGTGGGAAGACTTTTGGAGGCGCTCCAAGGTGACGCGGCCCTCTGCGAGCGTCAGTACGGCTTTAGAAAGGGCCTTTCAACCCTGAACGCGCTCGCGGAGGTGAAAGCGGCGGTAGTTGCTGCAAAACGTTTCAGCTACACGCACAGAAAGGCGTGCGTGTTGATCACCTTGGACGTGATGAACGCCTTTAACACTGCTAACTGGGGCAGGATTTTGGGGGCGCTGGAAAGCAGGGGGGTAGCAGGTTACTTGCTGAATATAATCAGCAGTTACCTGTGGGGTAGGATTTTGTTGCTGGGCAAGGGGGGTCAGGGGGAAGAGGTAAAGCTGTCGGGGGGTGTGCCACAGGGGTCGGTTCTGGGACCCACGCTGTGGAACGTCCTGTATGACAGCGTGGTAAGCCTGGAAATGCCGGAAGGAGTTAAAGTAGTGGCATACGCGGACGATCTGGCGGTGGTGGTCACAAAACGCTCTAGGCTCGAGGTGGAAGATGCAGGTAACTACGCCGTCCACCTAATTGAGCTTAGGATGAGCGAGCTAGGGCTAAAATTAGCGCCGGAGAAGACAGAGCTTGTGGTACTCTCGTGCTCAAAGAGGGTACCACAAGTACAAATATATGTCACGGGGACCACCGTCAGGTCAAAAAAACAGTTAAATTACCTTGGGGTTGTATTGTCCAGCAACATGGCATGGGGCGGGCAGGTACGGGAGGCATGCATGAGAGGAGAGAAGGCGGCCCGGTCGTTGGCGGGTCTAATGCCGAATCTAGGGGGAGCAAAGGCTTCCTGCAGGCGCCTGCTGTGTTCGGTTGTTTCCTCCATAGTGCTGTACGGTGCAGAGATATGGGGGGACACCTTGCGCAGCAACGGGAGGCAAATGGAGTGGGTCTTGCGAACTCAGAGGAGGTGCTGCCAGAGGATTTGCAGCGCCTACAGGACGGCGTCGACTGCAGTTCTTCTGGTGGTTGCGGGAACGAGGCCACTGGACCTCGTAATACGTATGAAGACGGAAGTGTGGGAAGGCCGTCTCTCGAGGAGCGAAGGGGATGAATGGGTCTGGAGAGAATGGCAGAGAAGGTGGGAAGAATGCGAGTCGAGTGGAGGTAGCAGTGAACTCGGGTGGTCCAGGCGGCTCATCGCAAACGTAAAGCGGTGGGTTGGCAGGGGTCATGGCGAGGTAAACTACTACCTCACGCAGGTACTAACGGGACACGGGTGTTTCCGGGCGTACCTGCAGTGGGTGAAAGTGTGCGAGAGCGATGAGTGCTTGTATTGCGGACAGCGGGACACGGTCGAGCACACCGTGTTTTGCTGCGAGCGGTGGACGGAAGTGAGGGAGAGAATGATGGTGAGAATGGGCGGAGCAAGCGTGAACCCTGACAACATGGTGGAAACAATGATGGCGTCTCAAGCCGGCTGGGATGATGTGTCCACCATGATAGGGATTATTCTTCGGAAGAAGGAGGAGGAGGAGAAAGAGCTTGCTCCGGTAGAAGTATGGGGGGTGGGGGTCTAACCTTGGGGGGGCCGGTAGCTGGTTTAGTTTACTTATTTTTGTTAAAGTGTGAATGAAAAGAAATTTTCTGTAAAATTGTGTTTGTAACTTTTGAACTGTATGTTTTGTAAAAACTTGTTTAAAAAAA
>CAWVQR010000046.1:0-2500 GCA_963932245.1 Tachinus rufipes
CTTCTGTAATAGATGTGGTCTAGACATGATTTTACAAGATTGTTTCCTCTATATTCTTCTCTAGTATATTTATTTATTTTTCTTATAAAGCCATGCCCATACAACATTTCTTCATAATCTTCTGTATTTTTTGAATTTGTTAATATGTCTATATTTATGTCTCCAATGATAACCATCTTTTTTTCTTTGTTTGTTTTAAGAAATGTGTCAATTTCTTCAAGGAAAAGTTTTATGTTGCCCGGTGGTCTATACAAAATTAGTGTAAAAACGACTGTTTTGTTTGGATATACAATTTTTGCGTAGACTGCTTCGGAATATAACATGTTGCATTCAATTATAACTACATTTAAGTTTTCCCGAAAATACACCATTATTCCACCACCCGAATTTTTGTCTCTTAGTTTAGTATGCATATTAAATGAGTCAATAGAGAAAAACTTTTTGACAGTTTCAACTTCGCTGGAGCGAGCTTTTACTTCTGATAATACCATAATGTGTAGTTTAGGTAAACTGTTGTTGATAAGATTGATATATTCATCAAAGTGAGCAAATATAGAGTTTATATTTAAGTAATTGATAGTTAAAGTGTTTTCCATTGCCAGATCGCACAAATTAGAGAGATCTGTAATAACCTGACAAGTGGTGTCATTTTGGGTAAGATTTAAGTCTGTATAGTTTAATGTTTCCTCTTCGTGTTCCATTTGTTGTGTTATATCCATTTAGTTAATTTATTTAATTTATTAGAGCAATATCTTCTTCCGTTTGAATGTGTATGATCTTGGATCCTTCAGTCTTTCTTGCAAGAACTTTGCAGTTTTTAATCCATACAAATTTCCATCCCATATCCTTTGATTTGTTTTTAGCCTCCCATCTTATTTTTTTGCAGGACGCCGGTACGCTTTCAAATATTTTTATAACGTCTTGGTTTTGTTTACCGGTTATTTCAGAGTTATATATTTTAATACCGCTATTTTTTGTTAGTTCATCTCTTTGATTCTTCTTATTTAACTTGGCTCTAATCATTGGTTGTGTTTTAGTATTCAATTTACTTTTTACTCTATATGCTTCGTCAATATCTTGTTTTGTGATAATCACGTTTTTCTTCAATGCAATTTTTACAATCAAATCTTCTAGATTTTCATTTTCATCTTGGCTCACTCCATGAATTTCAATACTTTTTTCATGTTTTTCTTCTTCTAAGTCGTTGATTCGCACTCTCAACTCTTTAATCTGTCCATCCTTTTGTTTATTTAGGTTGTTTAAATTTACTATTGTATGTTCTAAGTTTTTTATAGATTTTTGCATTTCTTTTTGACCTTTTAATAAATCATCGTATTGAGAGCTGATGAAAGATTGACTCTCTTTGCTTTCCTTAATGTCTTGCTTTAGTGACGTAATTAACACTTTTAAATCTTTTAATTCGTGAGATAGTGTATTTATAATGTTTGATTCTGAGTTTCTACAGGCTTCACACTTCCAGGCTTGTTTTGCTTGTTCGCCTTTTGCTTTGTAAGTTTTTTCTTGGATCGAGCATTTATAATGTAGGCCAGTATCGCAATGATGGCACCATACATGGTTTCCATCTTGCGGAAGTTCTTTTTTACATTTACTACACGTTTCCATTTTCTTTTATCTATTATTTTTACTATTATATTCCGTTACTGATTGCTTTATTTTTTTAATTATTCAATTTTTATTATTTATGTTGAAATTGAAATTATTGGTCTGTGCTAGTTTCTATTGATATCAAGTGAAACTTTAAATATTATTCGAATGCAAACTGCTAGTCTCTATAGTTTGTCGACCGTCACGTGCTGCCCTCTGTTTATTAAATATTGCAACTTTTATATGCAATACACGACTATTAATTAAATATTATGATTATTTATAACTGATTAAATATTGTTTATGAAAAACACACTGTTTTTTTTTTAAGTCTATTATCAAAACTGAAATGTCACGTTAGTAAATTTATACTTTGTTTACTTTGTTTGAGTTCCGGTTTATGGAGGTTATGTTGAAATTAGTTTATAATATTACCTTATGTCTTCAATTTCACTTTCACAAACACTATCACTCAACAAATATTAGTTATTGTTTATGATCATTACATTTCCATTATTTTAAACATAGAAATAAGTGATAAACTCATTGAATTGTCGGAGCCATAAAATGACGATGTTCACCCATGCAGTGGCGGCACAATAATAATAATAATAATAATAATAATAATAATAATAATAATAATAATAATAATAATAATAATAATAATAATAATAATAATAATAATAATAATAATAATAATAATAATAATAATAATAATAATAATAATAATAATAATAATAATAATAATAATAATAATAATAATAATAATAATAATAATAATAATAATAATAATAATAATAATAATAATAATAATAATAATAATAATAATAATAATAATAATAATAATAATAATAATAATAATAATAATAATAATAATAATAATAATAATAATAAT
>CAWVQR010000046.1:7500-13691 GCA_963932245.1 Tachinus rufipes
ATTATGGTCAAGAGTATCAAATGCTTTTGAAAAGTCGACAAATAAGCACAAAGCGTGCATGTTCTTATCTAATGCTTGGTTAACTGTATTCGTGAATTTTTCAAGTAGCTGGATTGTGCCTTTTGATTTCTGATATCCATATTGATTGATGTCTATTAATTTATTTTCTTCCAAATACACTGTTAATGTTCTTTCAATGTATCTTTCTAATACTTTTGATACAGTTGGTAGTATAGAGATCGGTCTGTAGTTTTTAGGACTGTCTCTTTTTCCTGACTTATAGATGGGGCGCAGGATTGCCTTTTTTAAAACATTTGGTATCTTCTTTTGTTTAATGGTTAGATTGATTAGTTTGGTCATTGGCTTTTTTATTTCCTTTATGGTATCTATGAGGTCTTTTGTTTTAATTCCGTCGTGACCTGCTGGTTTGGCAGGGTTCATAGACATGATAATTTTTTCAATATTTTCAGGTGTCGTTTCTGGTATTTCCAATATTTGTATTTGATTTGTTTTCTCTGTTTTATTATGCAGTATTTTGCTACATGGTTTGGCAAGAGATTTTGTTTGATATTTAAATGTATCAGTAAACTGCTCAAGTATCTTGCTGGTGTCTTGTTTAAAAATTTTTATCAATCTTTGGTCTTCTGAATTTTTTCTGTTTCTTCCCAGTGTTTCATTGATTAATTTCCACGTTTCTTTCATATTTGATTTTGCCGAGTTAAATAGTTTTGTATAGTGTTCTCTTTTAGATCGTTTAATCATATTTGTAACTTTATTTCTAGCTTCGTTATAACGTTTTCTAAGCTCATTCTTTATACTGTTAGATTCTGTACAACGTTTCCATATTTGAAACTTTCTATCTCGTTCTTGCATTTCTTTCAAAATTTCTCCATTAATCCATATTTTTTGTGGTTTTCTTTGATGTTGTTTTTTATTTTTAGTGCATGATTCTTTGCAATCTTTATGTATCTGATTTATTTGATTTAGTAGTTGGTCTGGGTCATTTAATTTGTCTAACTGCTTTTTCTTAATTAATTGAGCGAATTGATGAATGAACTTTGGTCTGTCTAGATAAGTGGTAAGTATTGATTCATTAACCACATGATTTGTTTCCAGTTTAATAGTACCACTAATTAGATAATGGTCTGAAATTTTTGTTGTCAAAACTGCTGTGGTCATATCTTCTTTTTGACTTCTGTAATAGATGTGGTCTAGACATGATTTTACAAGATTGTTTCCTCTATATTCTTCTCTAGTATATTTATTTATTTTTCTTATAAAGCCATGCCCATACAACATTTCTTCATAATCTTCTGTATTTTTTGAATTTGTTAATATGTCTATATTTATGTCTCCAATGATAACCATCTTTTTTTCTTTGTTTGTTTTAAGAAATGTGTCAATTTCTTCAAGGAAAAGTTTTATGTTGCCCGGTGGTCTATACAAAATTAGTGTAAAAACGACTGTTTTGTTTGGATATACAATTTTTGCGTAGACTGCTTCGGAATATAACATGTTGCATTCAATTATAACTACATTTAAGTTTTCCCGAAAATACACCATTATTCCACCACCCGAATTTTTGTCTCTTAGTTTAGTATGCATATTAAATGAGTCAATAGAGAAAAACTTTTTGACAGTTTCAACTTCGCTGGAGCGAGCTTTTACTTCTGATAATACCATAATGTGTAGTTTAGGTAAACTGTTGTTGATAAGATTGATATATTCATCAAAGTGAGCAAATATAGAGTTTATATTTAAGTAATTGATAGTTAAAGTGTTTTCCATTGCCAGATCGCACAAATTAGAGAGATCTGTAATAACCTGACAAGTGGTGTCATTTTGGGTAAGATTTAAGTCTGTATAGTTTAATGTTTCCTCTTCGTGTTCCATTTGTTGTGTTATATCCATTTAGTTAATTTATTTAATTTATTAGAGCAATATCTTCTTCCGTTTGAATGTGTATGATCTTGGATCCTTCAGTCTTTCTTGCAAGAACTTTGCAGTTTTTAATCCATACAAATTTCCATCCCATATCCTTTGATTTGTTTTTAGCCTCCCATCTTATTTTTTTGCAGGACGCCGGTACGCTTTCAAATATTTTTATAACGTCTTGGTTTTGTTTACCGGTTATTTCAGAGTTATATATTTTAATACCGCTATTTTTTGTTAGTTCATCTCTTTGATTCTTCTTATTTAACTTGGCTCTAATCATTGGTTGTGTTTTAGTATTCAATTTACTTTTTACTCTATATGCTTCGTCAATATCTTGTTTTGTGATAATCACGTTTTTCTTCAATGCAATTTTTACAATCAAATCTTCTAGATTTTCATTTTCATCTTGGCTCACTCCATGAATTTCAATACTTTTTTCATGTTTTTCTTCTTCTAAGTCGTTGATTCGCACTCTCAACTCTTTAATCTGTCCATCCTTTTGTTTATTTAGGTTGTTTAAATTTACTATTGTATGTTCTAAGTTTTTTATAGATTTTTGCATTTCTTTTTGACCTTTTAATAAATCATCGTATTGAGAGCTGATGAAAGATTGACTCTCTTTGCTTTCCTTAATGTCTTGCTTTAGTGACGTAATTAACACTTTTAAATCTTTTAATTCGTGAGATAGTGTATTTATAATGTTTGATTCTGAGTTTCTACAGGCTTCACACTTCCAGGCTTGTTTTGCTTGTTCGCCTTTTGCTTTGTAAGTTTTTTCTTGGATCGAGCATTTATAATGTAGGCCAGTATCGCAATGATGGCACCATACATGGTTTCCATCTTGCGGAAGTTCTTTTTTACATTTACTACACGTTTCCATTTTCTTTTATCTATTATTTTTACTATTATATTCCGTTACTGATTGCTTTATTTTTTTAATTATTCAATTTTTATTATTTATGTTGAAATTGAAATTATTGGTCTGTGCTAGTTTCTATTGATATCAAGTGAAACTTTAAATATTATTCGAATGCAAACTGCTAGTCTCTATAGTTTGTCGACCGTCACGTGCTGCCCTCTGTTTATTAAATATTGCAACTTTTATATGCAATACACGACTATTAATTAAATATTATGATTATTTATAACTGATTAAATATTGTTTATGAAAAACACACTGTTTTTTTTTTAAGTCTATTATCAAAACTGAAATGTCACGTTAGTAAATTTATACTTTGTTTACTTTGTTTGAGTTCCGGTTTATGGAGGTTATGTTGAAATTAGTTTATAATATTACCTTATGTCTTCAATTTCACTTTCACAAACACTATCACTCAACAAATATTAGTTATTGTTTATGATCATTACATTTCCATTATTTTAAACATAGAAATAAGTGATAAACTCATTGAATTGTCGGAGCCATAAAATGACGATGTTCACCCATGCAGTGGCGGCACAAAATAATAATAATAATAATAATAATAATAATAATAATAATAATAATAATAATAATAATAATAATAATAATAATAATAATAATAATAATAATAATAATAATAATAATAATAATAATAATAATAATAATAATAATAATAATAATAATAATAATAATAATAATAATAATAATAATAATAATAATAATAATAATAATAATAATAATAATAATAATAATAATAATAATAATAATAATAATAATAATAATAATAATAATAATAATAATAATAATAATAATAATAATAATAATAATAATAATAATAATAATAATAATAATAATAATAATAATAATAATAATAATAATAATAATAATAATAATAATAATAATAATAATAATAATAATAATAATAATAATAATAATAATAATAATAATAATAATAATAATAATAATAATAATAATAATAATAATAATAATAATAATAATAATAATAATAATAATAATAATAATAATAATAATAATAATAATAATAATAATAATAATAATAATAATAATAATAATAATAATAATAATAATAATAATAATAATAATAATAATAATAATAATAATAATAATAATAATAATAATAATAATAATAATAATAATAATAATAATAATAATAATAATAATAATAATAATAATAATAATAATAATAATAATAATAATAATAATAATAATAATAATAATAATAATAATAATAATAATAATAATAATAATAATAATAATAATAATAATAATAATAATAATAATAATAATAATAATAATAATAATAATAATAATAATAATAATAATAATAATAATAATAATAATAATAATAATAATAATAATAATAATAATAATAATAATAATAATAATAATAATAATAATAATAATAATAATAATAATAATAATAATAATAATAATAATAATAATAATAATAATAATAATAATAATAATAATAATAATAATAATAATAATAATAATAATAATAATAATAATAATAATAATAATAATAATAATAATAATAATAATAATAATAATAATAATAATAATAATAATAATAATAATAATAATAATAATAATAATAATAATAATAATAATAATAATAATAATAATAATAATAATAATAATAATAATAATAATAATAATAATAATAATAATAATAATAATAATAATAATAATAATAATAATAATAATAATAATAATAATAATAATAATAATAATAATAATAATAATAATAATAATAATAATAATAATAATAATAATAATAATAATAATAATAATAATACCCCCTCGTGGGTACTACCTTGTCGTGGTGAGGGGGCTGAGTAACTTCTGCTCGAGCTATGCCGGCGGGAGTTTTAACTCCTGGCAGGGCCACTCATGCCGGATGGGTCAATGAGCAGAAGCCAAACCAAATGTACTCAAAGCCATTCCTGGCTACCTTCCCTATTTATCCTGTCATTTCCATTTCTACCCCTAACCTTCTTTTCCTTTCATTCCCAACCTGGCGGTAGGTAAAAAACGCACTTTTTTAGTATAATGTCTAAAAATAATTCACGCCCCCAGTCCGTGCCGTCAGTTAAATCTGACAGGGGCTTCATAATCGGCACGGATTTGGCAACTACCGGAGTGGGAGAACAATGCTCCGGTAGCGCAGTAGTCAATTGTTCGGAAGTTGGTACAACTGATCGGGTTGTGCCAGCGGATAATGCTACCCGGTCCCCTTCCGATGACAAATCGGACCCCCCAGCTTCTTCTTCGACAAAAGGGAAGAAGTCTGGCAAAGCTATTTTGTCAAAAAGTGCCAGTGATGAGAAGGCGGGACCTGTCCCTCGGTTCATCCTGGTCACTAGAGAAGAGGGCAACTTTGAAAAAGTTAGCCCCTTCTTAATAAGTAGAGCGCTGTATGGACTGATCGGTGACACCAAGTCTATCAAGAAGGTCAGAGATGGCCTTCTTGTGGAAACGGTTTCAGCCGCTCAGTCTATAAATTTTTTAAAATGTTCTCGAATTGCAGAAATGAATGTTAATGTCTCAGCCCATAAAACTTTAAACTCCTGTAAGGGCATAGTTTATTGTAGGGACTTCTTAAACTGCACGTTGGAAGAAATTGTTGAAAACATGAGTGGTCAGGGGGTAATCGACGTGCGTCGCATTTCTAGTATGCGAGACGGTAAACGCGAAGAAACCCCTAACCATATACTGACGTTTAACCGTCCACAACTTCCCACCAACGTGAAAGGGGCTTTTTATAACCTCACAGTCAGGCCATATATTCCGGCACCAATGCGTTGCTTCAAATGTCAGAAGTTTGGACACACAGCTGCTCGATGTTCCAAGGAGCAAATTTGCGCGTGTGGAAAACCTCTGCATGATGGTAGCGAATGCGAACAGCCAATTACGTGTGTCAATTGCGGAGGAGAGCACTCCGCAAGATCACGTAATTGTCCGAAATACAAAGAGGAATTTGCTATCAAAGAAATAATGACGAAAAACAAACTAACATATTTTGAAGCACGTAAATTGGTATTAGTCTCTACACCAATTGCCGGAATATCATACGCCAAAGCAGCGACTGCATCAAAAAACTCAGTGGATGTGAACGAGCTTATAAATAAACTTTTGCCGCCCCTTATTGCTGCATTAAGCGGGCACAATCAACCTCTTGCAGCAAAAAGACCGCTTATACCGGTCATTAAACCTAATATGCCCCCACCAAAACCTCCGGGGCAACAACGGTTAAGGAAAACTTCGGTTTCTTTAACCAAAAACGTGGGGGATGTACCCCCCACACATTCTC
>CAWVQR010000047.1:17500-20000 GCA_963932245.1 Tachinus rufipes
GCGACGCGTCTTTCAAATGTCTGCCTTATCAACTGTCGATGGTAGGTTCTGCGCCTACCATGGTTGTAACGGGTAACGGGGAATCAGGGTTCGATTCCGGAGAGGGAGCCTGAGAAACGGCTACCACATCCAAGGAAGGCAGCAGGCGCGCAAATTACCCACTCCCGGCACGGGGAGGTAGTGACGAAAAATAACGATACGGGACTCATCCGAGGCCCCGTAATCGGAATGAGTACACTCTAAATCCTTTAACGAGGATCAATTGGAGGGCCAGTCTGGTGCCAGCAGCCGCGGTAATTCCAGCTCCAATAGCGTATATTAAAGTTGTTGCGGTTAAAAAGCTCGTAGTCGAATTTGTGTCCCGCGCCGCCGGTTCATCGCTCGCGGTGTCCAACTGGCGTGTCCGCGGGACGTCCTGCCGGTGAGCTTAGCCCGCAAGGGCGGCTCAACTGTAAATCCCATCGCGGTGCTCTTCACTGAGTGTCGAGGTGGGCCGGCACGTTTACTTTGAACAAATTAGAGTGCTTAAAGCAGGCTAAAACTTTGCCTGAATACTGTGTGCATGGAATAATGAAATAGGACCTCGGTTCTATTTTGTTGGTTTTAAGAACCCCGAGGTAATGATTAATAGGAACGGATGGGGGCATTCGTATTGCGACGTTAGAGGTGAAATTCTTGGATCGTCGCAAGACGGACAGAAGCGAAAGCATTTGCCAAAAACGCTTTCATTGATCAAGAACGAAAGTTAGAGGTTCGAAGGCGATCAGATACCGCCCTAGTTCTAACCATAAACGATGCCAACCAGCGATCCGTCAACGTTCCTCCGATGACTTGACGGGCAGCTTCCGGGAAACCAAAGTTTTTGGGTTCCGGGGGAAGTATGGTTGCAAAGCTGAAACTTAAAGGAATTGACGGAAGGGCACCACCAGGAGTGGAGCCTGCGGCTTAATTTGACTCAACACGGGAAACCTCACCAGGCCCAGACACTGGAAGGATTGACAGATTGAGAGCTCTTTCTTGATTCAGTGGGTGGTGGTGCATGGCCGTTCTTAGTTGGTGGAGCGATCTGTCAGGTTAATTCCGATAACGAACGAGACTCTAGCCTGCTAACTAGGCGTACCTTTCGACATCTCAAAGGTCCGCCGGTCCTCGGCTTTCGGGTCGGGTGGCCGCGCGCGATTTTTACTGTCGGCGTACAATCAATTCTTCTTAGAGGGACAGGCGGCTCCCAGCCGCACGAGATTGAGCAATAACAGGTCTGTGATGCCCTTAGATGTTCTGGGCCGCACGCGCGCTACACTGAAGGAATCAGCGTGTCCTCCCTGGCCGAACGGCCCGGGTAACCCGCTGAACCTCCTTCGTGCTAGGGATTGGGGCTTGCAATTGTTCCCCATGAACGAGGAATTCCCAGTAAGCGCGAGTCATAAGCTCGCGTTGATTACGTCCCTGCCCTTTGTACACACCGCCCGTCGCTACTACCGATTGAACGATTTAGTGAGGTCTTCGGACCGGTACGCGGCGGCGTCTCGACGTCGCCGATGTTGCTGGGAAGATGACCAAACTTGATCGTTTAGAGGAAGTAAAAGTCGTAACAAGGTTTCCGTAGGTGAACCTGCGGAAGGATCATTAACGAATCCGTGCCACCTCCCGCACCGTGGGTAGGTTCGCGTTCTCGTTTTTAGAGGGAACACGCTGAGTGCGTAGTCCGGCCGCGCGCTGCGGTCTCTCCTTTCCTTCTCGCTTACAGCTGTGTGCTGGCGGGATGGCGGAGAGGTCCGCGCGCGCGGTGTGTGTTTGTAGTTTTCGGGCCGCGGTACCGGAATGTCCGGGGGTTTCTCTCTCCGCGGCGCTTTGTGCGCCGCCTGACCGGCCCTCGCGCGCATTTTCCTTTATCCGGTTTTCAAAGCACTGCGCCGTGGCTCGAAACACGTGCGCGTCTTTCGCCCGCCGTGTCCGGAGACGACGACGTCGTCAAACTCCGAGACGGCGTCGGCGGAGGCGCAATCCATGCACGAAAGCAACAACGTAAATTGTCGATTCGTCCGAAATCGAAAACGCCCATGTCGCTCGAGGGGCCCAAGGCGTTGCCCCGATTCATTTCGATGAACGCCGCAAATCCAAAACAGATTACCCTGAACGGTGGATCACTTGGCTCGTGGGTCGATGAAGAACGCCGCAAAGCGCGCGATAAAATGTGAACTGCAGGACACATGAACATCGACAGTTTGAACGCATATTGCGGTCCTGGGATATCATTCCTGGACCTGTCTTGACTGAGGGTCGTCAACAGACGCCTGTTTCAGTGACGCGCCACGTGCGCATCGCTCAAACGCAGTTTGTCCGGTGCGGCGGAGCCCGAGGGCTTTGCCGCGCCGGCACAAAGCAGGCGCAGCACGACGCCGCCGCTCGACCAAAGACCGTCCCGTCCGACGGTAGCGCAAGCGACGGATCGCCGTGTCCTGGTGTGGTCGTCACAAACGATCCGCCGCCGGACGACTGA
>CAWVQR010000047.1:25000-27500 GCA_963932245.1 Tachinus rufipes
CCAAAGATGCAATGTGTGTATAGGCACCCTAAGTATATCTCGGATATTGAAACAAAATACAAAGAGTGTATCGGCACCCAAAGTCGGGTATAGGAACTCTGCAGCCAGCGCCGCTCAAAAATCGGGTATGGGCACCCGACAGTCTGAGTCGGCCAAAGATGCAATGTGTGTATAGGCACCCTAAGTATATCTCTGATATTGAAACAAAATACAAAGAGTGTATCGGCACCCAAAGTCGGGTATGGGAACTCTGCAGCCAGCGCCGCTCAAAAATCAAACTCCCCGTCGAGTATGGGAACCGCCAACCGCGCGCCGGTTCTCTCTTTGTCGCCGTCCGTCGTGTATGGGCACCGCTCCGTGAAGCCGATAATTTTTCGGGTTTGTCAGCCTGCACTTATTTGTCGACTCGGTCGAGACAATCAATCACAAAAAAATTTATTAAAAAAAAAAATATTTTTTTTTAATTTAAAAAAAATAATTAAAAAAAAATAATTAAAAAAAAAAATAATTTTAAAAAAAAATGTGCCGTCCGATCCGAGCCCGAGGTAAAATTTCATGCTATTGCGGCCGAGCAAAATAAAAACACAAGTCGGTCGCGCGTATCGGCACCGTTCAGCGGAGCCGAGCCCGACCGGAAGCGCCGCTCGTGCCGCAAGCCGATGCGGGATGCGCGTGGCCGATGCATGACGCGCCCCGGCCGGTCCGCGTCCCGACCCGCCGGCCGTTCATCCTTTATGTGAGAGTCGGTCCCCGGCCGACGCTTACTCAAAAACAATTTTAATTTCACAAAATCACATAAGCCTTACAAAAATTTTTGGTCAACAAATAATAATAATAAAATTTTATTTAAAAAGCGATTGTGTGTCGCGTCTGTCGAGGTATAAATTCTTCTTGTTGCTGCCCGCAAATCTTTTACCGGGATGACCCGGGCAAACAACAAGTCGACAATAAAAATAAATAAAATTTTATTTAAAATGCGATTGTGTGTCGCGTCCGTCGAGGTATATAAAATAATAAAATTAGATTTTGGTTTATATATATGAAATAAATGAAAATTTATCGAATATATTGCGATTGTGTGTCGCGTCCGTATAGAGTCTTGTCGCTGCCCGCAAATCTTTTTAGATGACCCGGGCAATACAGGACGACAAAACCAGCTCGCCGTCGGGACAAACGAACGAACCATTCGACCGGCCGCGCACCGTTCCCTCCGGGGAGCGTTGTTGCAACGCCGCGACGTTTATCGTTCTCCGTCCCAGATCGCCAGATCACGGCAGCGCGATGGATCGAGCGGGGAAAGAAGTATCGCTGTGTGACGAACCTCTCCCCGCCGTCTTTTCGTGCTCCGGCCTGGCCCTCGGCACCGAGCAAAAACAAAACAGGCGGCCGTCGTTCTCGACGGTCCGCGGCAGCACGCCGACCCTCTCCCCGCACTTCGTGCGAGAAAAATTAAAAAGAAACCGATCAACACAGCAGCGAGCGCTTCGGCGCCGCGCAGTTGTTTGGGAGGTATGGAGAGAGAAGTGAGAGCAGGCGGATTCCGGGCAGCCGCCCGGGTCCGCGTGCAGCGCGTGTGATAGAAGTAGTCGTCGTAAGGACGGAATTGAGAAACTCGTCGTGGTACGGCCTCTGTGCCGACCGCGTGCTAGTGGACCAACTCTCCTCGATGGCAGAGTTGCGACGTGTGCTCGCCGCCCGTTTGCGCGGGTGGCGCGCCGCGCACACAGCTCCCTGGTTGATCCTGCCAGTAGTCATATGCTTGTCTCAAAGATTAAGCCATGCATGTCTCAGTACAAGCCACATTAAGGTGAAACCGCGAAAGGCTCATTAAATCAGTTATGGTTCCTTAGATCGTACCCACACTTACTTGGATAACTGTGGTAATTCTAGAGCTAATACATGCAAATAGCATCTCCGACCGGAGACGGAAGGAGAGCTTTTATTAGATCAAAACCAATCGGCGGCGGCCCTTGGGTCGTCGTCGTACAACTTGGTGACTCTGAATAACTTTAAGCTGATCGCACGGTCCAGCACCGGCGACGCGTCTTTCAAATGTCTGCCTTATCAACTGTCGATGGTAGGTTCTGCGCCTACCATGGTTGTAACGGGTAACGGGGAATCAGGGTTCGATTCCGGAGAGGGAGCCTGAGAAACGGCTACCACATCCAAGGAAGGCAGCAGGCGCGCAAATTACCCACTCCCGGCACGGGGAGGTAGTGACGAAAAATAACGATACGGGACTCATCCGAGGCCCCGTAATCGGAATGAGTACACTCTAAATCCTTTAACGAGGATCAATTGGAGGGCCAGTCTGGTGCCAGCAGCCGCGGTAATTCCAGCTCCAATAGCGTATATTAAAGTTGTTGCGGTTAAAAAGCTCGTAGTCGAATTTGTGTCCCGCGCCGCCGGTTCATCGCTCGCGGTGTCCAACTGGCGTGTCCGCGGGACGTCCTGCCGGTGAGCTTAGCCCGCAAGGGCGGCTCAACTGTAAATCCCATCG
>CAWVQR010000047.1:45000-50000 GCA_963932245.1 Tachinus rufipes
GGCAAACAACAAGTCGACAATAAAAATAAATAAAATTTTATTTAAAATGCGATTGTGTGTCGCGTCCGTCGAGGTATATAAAATAATAAAATTAGATTTTGGTTTATATATATGAAATAAATGAAAATTTATCGAATATATTGCGATTGTGTGTCGCGTCCGTATAGAGTCTTGTCGCTGCCCGCAAATCTTTTTAGATGACCCGGGCAATACAGGACGACAAAACCAGCTCGCCGTCGGGACAAACGAACGAACCATTCGACCGGCCGCGCACCGTTCCCTCCGGGGAGCGTTGTTGCAACGCCGCGACGTTTATCGTTCTCCGTCCCAGATCGCCAGATCACGGCAGCGCGATGGATCGAGCGGGGAAAGAAGTATCGCTGTGTGACGAACCTCTCCCCGCCGTCTTTTCGTGCTCCGGCCTGGCCCTCGGCACCGAGCAAAAACAAAACAGGCGGCCGTCGTTCTCGACGGTCCGCGGCAGCACGCCGACCCTCTCCCCGCACTTCGTGCGAGAAAAATTAAAAAGAAACCGATCAACACAGCAGCGAGCGCTTCGGCGCCGCGCAGTTGTTTGGGAGGTATGGAGAGAGAAGTGAGAGCAGGCGGATTCCGGGCAGCCGCCCGGGTCCGCGTGCAGCGCGTGTGATAGAAGTAGTCGTCGTAAGGACGGAATTGAGAAACTCGTCGTGGTACGGCCTCTGTGCCGACCGCGTGCTAGTGGACCAACTCTCCTCGATGGCAGAGTTGCGACGTGTGCTCGCCGCCCGTTTGCGCGGGTGGCGCGCCGCGCACACAGCTCCCTGGTTGATCCTGCCAGTAGTCATATGCTTGTCTCAAAGATTAAGCCATGCATGTCTCAGTACAAGCCACATTAAGGTGAAACCGCGAAAGGCTCATTAAATCAGTTATGGTTCCTTAGATCGTACCCACACTTACTTGGATAACTGTGGTAATTCTAGAGCTAATACATGCAAATAGCATCTCCGACCGGAGACGGAAGGAGAGCTTTTATTAGATCAAAACCAATCGGCGGCGGCCCTTGGGTCGTCGTCGTACAACTTGGTGACTCTGAATAACTTTAAGCTGATCGCACGGTCCAGCACCGGCGACGCGTCTTTCAAATGTCTGCCTTATCAACTGTCGATGGTAGGTTCTGCACCTACCATGGTTGTAACGGGTAACGGGGAATCAGGGTTCGATTCCGGAGAGGGAGCCTGAGAAACGGCTACCACATCCAAGGAAGGCAGCAGGCGCGCAAATTACCCACTCCCGGCACGGGGAGGTAGTGACGAAAAATAACGATACGGGACTCATCCGAGGCCCCGTAATCGGAATGAGTACACTCTAAATCCTTTAACGAGGATCAATTGGAGGGCCAGTCTGGTGCCAGCAGCCGCGGTAATTCCAGCTCCAATAGCGTATATTAAAGTTGTTGCGGTTAAAAAGCTCGTAGTCGAATTTGTGTCCCGCGCCGCCGGTTCATCGCTCGCGGTGTCCAACTGGCGTGTCCGCGGGACGTCCTGCCGGTGAGCTTAGCCCGCAAGGGCGGCTCAACTGTAAATCCCATCGCGGTGCTCTTCACTGAGTGTCGAGGTGGGCCGGCACGTTTACTTTGAACAAATTAGAGTGCTTAAAGCAGGCTAAAACTTTGCCTGAATACTGTGTGCATGGAATAATGAAATAGGACCTCGGTTCTATTTTGTTGGTTTTAAGAACCCCGAGGTAATGATTAATAGGAACGGATGGGGGCATTCGTATTGCGACGTTAGAGGTGAAATTCTTGGATCGTCGCAAGACGGACAGAAGCGAAAGCATTTGCCAAAAACGCTTTCATTGATCAAGAACGAAAGTTAGAGGTTCGAAGGCGATCAGATACCGCCCTAGTTCTAACCATAAACGATGCCAACCAGCGATCCGTCAACGTTCCTCCGATGACTTGACGGGCAGCTTCCGGGAAACCAAAGTTTTTGGGTTCCGGGGGAAGTATGGTTGCAAAGCTGAAACTTAAAGGAATTGACGGAAGGGCACCACCAGGAGTGGAGCCTGCGGCTTAATTTGACTCAACACGGGAAACCTCACCAGGCCCAGACACTGGAAGGATTGACAGATTGAGAGCTCTTTCTTGATTCAGTGGGTGGTGGTGCATGGCCGTTCTTAGTTGGTGGAGCGATCTGTCAGGTTAATTCCGATAACGAACGAGACTCTAGCCTGCTAACTAGGCGTACCTTTCGACATCTCAAAGGTCCGCCGGTCCTCGGCTTTCGGGTCGGGTGGCCGCGCGCGATTTTTACTGTCGGCGTACAATCAATTCTTCTTAGAGGGACAGGCGGCTCCCAGCCGCACGAGATTGAGCAATAACAGGTCTGTGATGCCCTTAGATGTTCTGGGCCGCACGCGCGCTACACTGAAGGAATCAGCGTGTCCTCCCTGGCCGAACGGCCCGGGTAACCCGCTGAACCTCCTTCGTGCTAGGGATTGGGGCTTGCAATTGTTCCCCATGAACGAGGAATTCCCAGTAAGCGCGAGTCATAAGCTCGCGTTGATTACGTCCCTGCCCTTTGTACACACCGCCCGTCGCTACTACCGATTGAACGATTTAGTGAGGTCTTCGGACCGGTACGCGGCGGCGTCTCGACGTCGCCGATGTTGCTGGGAAGATGACCAAACTTGATCGTTTAGAGGAAGTAAAAGTCGTAACAAGGTTTCCGTAGGTGAACCTGCGGAAGGATCATTAACGAATCCGTGCCACCTCCCGCACCGTGGGTAGGTTCGCGTTCTCGTTTTTAGAGGGAACACGCTGAGTGCGTAGTCCGGCCGCGCGCTGCGGTCTCTCCTTTCCTTCTCGCTTACAGCTGTGTGCTGGCGGGATGGCGGAGAGGTCCGCGCGCGCGGTGTGTGTTTGTAGTTTTCGGGCCGCGGTACCGGAATGTCCGGGGGTTTCTCTCTCGCGGCGCTTTGTGCGCCGCCTGACCGGCCCTCGCGCGCATTTTCCTTTATCCGGTTTTCAAAGCACTGCGCCGTGGCTCGAAACACGTGCGCGTCTTTCGCCCGCCGTGGCCGGAGACGACGACGTCGTCAAACTCCGAGACGGCGTCGGCGGAGGCGCAATCCATGCACGAAAGCAACAACGTAAATTGTCGATTCGTCCGAAATCGAAAACGCCCATGTCGCTCGAGGGGCCCAAGGCGTTGCCCCGATTCATTTCGATGAACGCCGCAAATCCAAAACAGATTACCCTGAACGGTGGATCACTTGGCTCGTGGGTCGATGAAGAACGCCGCAAAGCGCGCGATAAAATGTGAACTGCAGGACACATGAACATCGACAGTTTGAACGCATATTGCGGTCCTGGGATATCATTCCTGGACCTGTCTTGACTGAGGGTCGTCAACAGACGCCTGTTTCAGTGACGCGCCACGTGCGCATCGCTCAAACGCAGTTTGTCCGGTGCGGCGGAGCCCGAGGGCTTTGCCGCGCCGGCACAAAGCAGGCGCAGCACGACGCCGCCGCTCGACCAAAGACCGTCCCGTCCGACGGTAGCGCAAGCGACGGATCGCCGTGTCCTGGTGTGGTCGTCACAAACGATCCGCCGCCGGACGACTGATCCTGAGCGCGCGCGACCGCCGGTCCGGTGCACGGAGAGCGGCAACCAAAAATTTTCTCGTTTGACCTCAGTTCATGGCAGACTACCCGCTAAATTTAAGCATATTACTTAGCGGCGGAAGAAAAACTAACAAGGATTCCCTTAGTAGCGGCGAGTGAACAGGGACCTGCCCAGCACTGAATCGCACTGTCCGATCGACGGGCACGAGCGAGGTGTAGTGTTTGGGAGGATCCGTTAACCCGGCGTCGCGGGGCGAGTCCAAGTCCTTCTTGAACGGGGCCACTTACCCACAGAGGGTGCCAGGCCCGTAGGACTGCCGCCGCACGTCGGAGGGGTCTCTCCCTAGAGTCAGGTTGCTTGAGAGTGCAGCCCTAAGCAGGTGGTAAACTCCATCTAAGGCAAAATAACACCACGAGACCGATAGCAAACAAGTACCGTGAGGGAAAGTTGAAAAGAACTTTGAAGAGAGAGTTCAAAAGTACGTGAAACCGTTCAGGGGTAAACCTGAGAAACCCGAGAGTCCGAAACGGGAGATTCATCACGTCTCCGAGCCGTCGGGGAGCGAGTGGCGACGTGAGACCCCTCGGGGTCGATCGCGCCCCCGTACCCCGTGCGGCGACGAATGTGTGCACTTCTCCCAAAGTAAGAACGTCGCGAGCCGTTGGACGGCCGGCCTGAGGCCCGATGGGTAGCCCCGCGAGTGCGGTTCGCCGCATTCGTGGGACCCGCGGCGCCCGGCCCGCGTTCGACGGCATCACGAAGGCACGGAGCCGCGAAAGTTCGCGCCCGGCCCGTCGCAAGCGCGTCCCGTCACCTGGAACTCGGACCTAGTGCCGATTCTGGAGCGGGACGGCTGCTGGCGGCGGCGCTCTCGGGCAGTCTCCGCACATGCCGCTCCGCGACGCCTTAGCTAAGGGTTACTTCTCAGGACCCGTCTTGAAACACGGACCAAGGAGTCTAGCATGTACGCGAGTCACTGGGAGTCACTAGACCCACTGGCGGAATGAACGTAAAGACCGCCTCGCGCGGCTTGAGGGAGGATGGGAATCCCGACGGAGACCCCGCACTCCCGGGGCGTCTCGCACTCATCGCGAGTTGAGGCGCGCCCAGAGCGCACACGCTGGTACCCGAAAGATGGTGAACTATGCCTGGTCAGGACGAAGTCAGGGGAAACCCTGATGGAGGTCCGTAGCGATTCTGACGTGCAAATCGATCGTCGGAACTGGGTATAGGGGCGAAAGACTAATCGAACCATCTAGTAGCTGGTTCCCTCCGAAGTTTCCCTCAGGATAGCTGGCGCTCGTTCGGTACGAGTCTCATCCGGTAAAGCGAATGATTAGAGGCATTGGGGTCGAAACGGCCTCAACCTATTCTCAAACTTTAAATGGGTGAG